>VDFB02001479.1:58776-71329 GCA_007258455.2 Sequoia sempervirens | reverse complement strand
AATTCTACTCTCTTATCTTCTATCTTGCTGATGATGGATCATGTAGTTTGATCCAAAATACTGAGGAAAAGAAAAATTTACACAGTCAAAACCAGAAACTGCACACTACAATACTATGCGCTGTGGAAACCATATGTCAACAATGCCATGAAAATTATTTTTCAAAAGATTATTGTTCAATTGATTGACTTAGAAATAAATAAATTGACATGTTTTTCTAGCCTTTAATTATTAATGGTAATTAACAATAATAAATTCTTATAAATATTAACATCAAGAATGGATTACCAATAAAATAAATAAAATTGTTTTTTTCAAGGTTGTAGTTTTCAACATATACAAGTTTTTTTTAGAATATAATAACATATATTAATAATTATGTCAACTAAGTATTACATAGAATGATTCTTAATAATATGGACCAAATATATGTGTCTATTAGTCATTTGATAAATTTTTAATTATTATTGTTAATTTTTGAATAACATGTAAGAGGTGTCTCAAAAAGTGAGAACACTTAACTCAACCACATGAGGTGAGACAAGACTCTAAAATTCCTCTAAGTGAGCTTAAATGTAGTGTGACTAAGTATCTACTAAGCAAGCTAAAATCTAACTAGTCTAATAATACATCTTTTCACACTAACACATGTAACCCCCAAAAAAAATGTGAAGTGATGAACTCCACGTGAGAAAATGCTTCCTGCCAATATTGATAAGAGAAGTGAAATCATGCATCCTCCCCTCAAATTGATTCTAGTAGTGTTGGTAAATGCTTGACATTAGATACTAAAGATGATCCATGAATGTTGAACAACATTTCTCCCCTTAGGAAGAAACAACACACAAATGTGTACAATATGACTTCCTATTCTAGATAGGAATACACAGGAAGTAAAGTGAATATATTTGAATTATACACATGATCCAAAGATGGAAAAGGTGCCAATGATGCCTTCAAATGATGCTCAAAGGTCTCTAAGCCAATGTTGACATGTGACAGATGTTGAAATGATGAATCAGGTACCATAGATGATTTTGAAATAGGCACCATGAATGTGTGGTGATAACTAGAATGATGTGAATCTAATACTATTGTAAATGATGATAACTCATGTATGTTTGCACAATCTATCATGATAGAAGTTGATGTATGCGAGAAAATAGCAATATCCAAATATGCCAATGATGATGCAACTTCATCAAATTTGTCATCAAATATAAGACGAATATCCGAAATGGTGTCATCCAAATCTAGAATCCAAGATTTTACGAACAGACATGTGATGTCGAGTAGATATGCATCCCTATATGGTGAATCTAGAATGACAAAAGGAAAGTCCTAATGCAAAGAACAACTTGAGCTCGTGGATGAGTCAACACTAGAATTAGATGTAGCAATAAGCGATTTGGGAGATGAGATATCAATGCAAGTCATCAGACTACATTGTTCATCCCCAAATGATGATGTCTCACAAGATCTTTGAGTGACACTGGATGATGTTTCTACATGTGTTGGAACTAGAGGATCAAGTAAAGAAATATGATGACTAAGAATATGTTGTTTGAGTTCCTCAGCTCGACAAAACTAGCATTCTACTTTTGTATGCCTTTTCTCTTCATAATATCCACATTTGATTTTCCATTTATTAGGAGGATTACAAAGAATACTCAAATGGAAGGGATTTAGTGTGAGAGACATGATCACTTGAACCAACAAACTTAAATGCATAAAACACCTAGATTTCCTCCCTTGATTCAAAGAGTCCCCCCAAGAAAGATTAGTACTAATTGTAACTCCCCAAAAAAATGTGCAAGAAAATTTTACAAGTTTTGAAGATCGGTTGTAAAAATCATTTGTTTATAAGTCATATATATTTTTACAATTTTGTGAAAAAATGGCAACCTAAATCTTAAAATTACATGCAAAATAAAATTCCATGCAAAATTTTGGTAGAAATTAAAAAACTTGAAATTTTTTGATAATTGGGGTGAAAGTTATGCCTCCTTGAAATTTTCATACAATGTGCACTTCGGAGGTTAAAATTTGCAATTGAACAACACGATTTTCAAAATGTCTCAATGTTTCTTTGTTTGACACAAAAAGAGATTTTTGATGACTATTCACAATAAAAAATATGATTTCTCATTTGAAAGACGAAAAAACATAAAAAAAAACATATTTTACAAGTTATGGAAAATATTGAAGCACCCCGCTTTACAAACACTTGTGGTTAATAAAAAACTATGTTAATGTTGACAGTCTATAGACTACTAATAGCTACACTAGTTAATAACAAAATACATTAAATGTATAATGTTAAAAAATTTATTATGTAACAAAATATGCAAAGTTAAGGAGGATAATGCACCAAGTGGGGTTCAAGTCAAACTAGATTGGTTGAGAGTTTACTAAGAAATTGAACTCTATTGCCTCTTACAAAAAATGTGGCACACCTATGGATGATGAAACAATTTGGAGGGGAATGCAAAAAATAATGCCACAAATTACTAAATATAGGTCGTTGTTTCCTTGACATCTTCAACAATTTGCTCCACCTAATGTTGTTGCTATAGAGACATTAAATAGGATCATGGTTTGGAAAGTGTAGGGAAAATCTATAGAAGAGAAGTCACCTACATCATAGGAGCAGAAGAGGCCCCTCTATCAATTAGGTTGACTATTGGAGTGTCCACCACACATGCAGACAATATCACTGTATTTTAGGTTTTCCATCTAAGATCATGACAAAAAAAATCTTGTGCTTCCACAAAGATACACTTGCACACAATGAGCCTAATCTTCCATTATCAAAATGATTGATAAAAGAGTTAATTTGATAACAATATGAGCTTTCCTAAAAAGGAAAGGAGATGAAGGTAGTCATGTGAAACACAATGGCTGATTAACCCTTCAAAGATTGAACACTTGTTAACTTGCATGACATGTGTTCTAGTGAGTGGAAAGTGATCATGCAAGAGGTGTAAAGGTGTCTCACAAAATGAGAACACTTTTGTCAACTACATGAGGTGAGACAAACCTCTATTAGTCCTCTAAATGAGCTTAAGTGTAGTGTGAAAATGAATCTACTAAGTGGGGTAATAGCTAACTAGTTTGACAATACCTCTTTTCACACTAATGATGTATATTGACCAAAAATAAGCAAAGTGACCTCAATAAATCCTTGAAGACCTAGATTTTCAACAATGCTTTATATTTTAGCAAATTGAAATTGATGATTGGAGGTTAGTAACATTGAGGAGCTCATGCTAGAAGCACAGAGGCCATGTGGGATGTGAGGGAAGGAAGAAGGGTGTGAAGTGTGATAGTTGATCTGCCTTTGAATGCTTCATGTCCACGCCTTTCAAAGGAGATCATAGGAGATGTCTTTAGAAGGCAGATCAAATATACACAATAGTATATAAGAGTTGTCTAAACATGCCATGATCAACAAACCATGATCAAATATTGCAAACCGCTCACTATTGAAGAGCATATCTCTTGCTTTTGTTGCAGAATACTTAAACTCGTAGCCAAATGATTGGAGGCATTGGAAATAGAATGGAGGCATACTTGTTTCGGATCACACCTTTCTTCACACCCTTATGCAAACACAACCCTTGAGGAATTCTTCCTTTTGTGGACCCTATAACTGTAAATCATTCTTTAAACCAAAGCAAGGAAGTAACTAGCAAAGTAGGCAACACTTTAAAAGCTTGCTAGAGCATGCAGAGCGGAGTAAAATTTTCACACCAGCCAAGGTCGCTACGTAGAGGAAAGAGGTTGTGGGTACCTTGAAATTTGAGTAGACATTTGGATCTACAAGAAATGGTCAAAAAATGCCATTTTATCTTTGAGTATAACCTGCAAAGAAGCCGAATGTGGCAATAAACATGCCAAAATGACCAAAAAATGTTTGCAAACAACAACAAAATTTCTTGCAATAATAGGTCAGATAGACCAAAATATCTTTGAAGATGCAAGATCTACCCTAATGAGTAAATTGGCAAAGGGAAGAATGGCCCTATGCTAAAAAAAAAAAAAATCAAATATTCATTGTTTCAATGATTACAGGTTGATTTATATTTTTGGTCCATATAGAGTGACATTGAACCTCTACATACAACTTCAAATATTCATATCCGGAAGAACGCACTGCTCTAGTAAATCAGCACACCTTAAAAGTTTAGAAGCTACAGACGTAAATGAGCCTTGAATCTATGCTTAGAACCTTGTTTTAGTGAGCATTAAAAAGAGTTTTGAATGGCTACCAATGTAAATGAGCCTTGAATCTATGCTTAGAACCTTGTTTTAATGACCATTAAAAAGTATTGGTGGCTTGCACAGTGGATTCAGATATTCAAGCAAGAAATTCATACCCCTATGCCTTTTATTTTATTTTATTTTTTCTTTTCAAAAATAATCCTTTTTTATTTAACTTTTTGAAAAATACTACCGATGATTTTTTCATGCAAGGAAAAATATTAAAAACCCCGGATTTTTTAATGCATGCATCAGGGCGACATAGACCGGTACGGCCTCTAAAACAAAAAATTCGCCTCAAAAAGCCTCCCAACATCAAAATAGGGTACGCTATATGTTGATTTTCATCTCTCGAATGCTCTAGATCTGCCTCAAAACGCGCCAAAAGTTTCACAAAACCTAGATCTAGAAAATATTCAAACCCTCACAACTTTGGCATAAAATGTCAGAATTAGGTGAAACAAAAGTCGATGCTGACTTTTTTGACAACCTTGGACTAAAAAATGAGCTCATATTTCCTCCAAAAATGTGTTGAAAGTAACCATGCAAGAGCACCCAAATATAGAGACAATCTCTTAAGGTATGAAACCCTAGAGGAATCCCGAATGAACTCTACATTGATTTTCTCAAAAAACACCATGTTAGAAACAAAGATCTAAAATGCAAACCAGAAAAACCTTCCACATAAGAGAAAAACAGAAAAAGCAAAGCTTGCAAAATATGTGCAAATAATATTATTCAAGAATTCAATAATTACAAGATATGATTTGCTTTATAAAAGCAAAGATGCATAACTCCTATCTTGTCTTGAGCAACAAGATAGCTCAAGAAGATAAGGATGACAATAATTAACCTAGGATTTAAATAATTACCTAAGTAAAGTTATGCAAGTGCAATTAAATATTAATTACACTAACAATTGTGTCTTGCTTTTTTAATGTTCACTATGGGATGCTAATAGTTTTGTTTTGCAAATATCAACATATATTCTTCTTTTTAATTTACATATTGTCTACCAATTGCACATGTTCACCGCACTAAACTTCAAATTTTCCTTGTGACTAACTATATCTGTTTGAAACCATTTTAGATTGCAAATATTTACAACTATAACCACAAATCTCCACAATACTAAATAGCTTTGTCATCAAATGTTTCATGGTGTACAAGCTGCAACCATATCTCTATTTATTGGTGTGTGCGTGATCATGATGGGCCAAACAATGGCAATATGTAAGTGATATGATAGCCCATGTGGCTGACGACTCTTTTTTCTCCCCAAAATTGATGAAATGAAAATGGTTTTTAAAGGATATTCTCAGCTTTCCACCAATATAAATTATGTTTTACTTTGAATTTAATAAATAATTATTATTCATTTTCTATTTGAATTACAACTAATGTCCTAATTGATAGGTTTATTCATAAACATCTATAGCTTTCAAACGGTATCACATTTTTTAAATCCAAAATATGCGTCACATTCTATGCTTCACATACTATAGACTTTTAAAAAAAAAAATTCGAATTTCATGAAGTTTTGACCAAGTTAAGGTGGTTAGATTATATGAGTTTTTATATTTTTAAAAGTTGTAATAAAAAATTCATAATTATTTATTTACTTGGAAAAAATTACAAAAAAAATAATGCATCACATCGACATGAGTCCTCTTACTTATATCTAAAATCTTATAAAAAAAAATTATTATTTTATTTTAGTTAGGGTGGTCCGATAGACACCTACTTCTTATTTTTTCCCTAAAATTTAAGTACTACTGCATTGAAATTTCAAATTTTCACCAAATAGATTTCTTTTTTTTTAAACAAACCTAGTAGTTAAGAAACTACATCCAATTTTCTACAGATTCTATTCTTACATATTTTTGAAATAATATAGATAACTTATTCAAATTTTACCAATTTTTCCCTCTAACTTTGATTTTTCCTCAATTTTCATCACCACTTGCTGGGCCCTGCTTTTTCAATGATGATCCTCGCGCATTATTACCCTTTTATAGAAGGTAATCCTATATGTTTTTTATTCCATCTCTTATTTCATGACTACATGTCATATTCCTTTTGTCACAAATTATATTTACTAGCACTTGCACCCCAATGAGGTGCAATGGTTACGCCGATAGGCTGATACACTTTGGTATTATATTCTGAACATGTAGGAGCGGTGCAATTTTTTTTGGGGATGAGCTTATGTGGTCTATGCGATTTGTCTTGAAGACCTATACAACAAAAGGAATGGGGTGGTTAGGTGCGTAGAATAGGCATTGATGAAGTCAAGTTGTAGAAGCAATTTTAAGCACCATGGGAATTGGGGAGAGATATCGAATGGATAGGGAGGAGAGTTGCATACCTTGTTTTAGGAGAGACATAGTTGTTGTAAGCGGTCCTCCTCTCGCTTCCCTATGATTGCAAATGGATTGGTTTGCATTTTGGAATATCTTTCAAAAGAGAATGGTGGTTGAATGCGAAGATCATTTAATGATTTAACTCTAGATATGGCTATAAATGTTAGCCCCTTCCTATCTATTTTACCAATATCAATTGTTGCCTTTTGCAATGTTAGTCCTTGAGCTTTGTGTATGGTAATAGCCCATGCCATCGTAAGCGGTATCTTCCTTCTATTGCCCAAGGAAACAGGTATGATTGGTATGCTCTTAGGGTCATGGTCATTCCATGGGGGTCCACTGTAGCTATTGAACCTTGTAACAACATACATGGGAACATCTAGTGGTTTGGAACCAGGGCTGTAAATGATTTCAAAAACTTCACCAAGAGCTCCATTCACCAAGCCTGCTTGTGTCCATATGTTGGATGTGAGCATGATGTGTTGCCCTTTACAAAGCAATACTTCTTTTTCAAGATGTTCATCATTAGTTGCACTATCTATTCCATGCCTAGTACTTGTCGCAGCACTGATTGCAATTGGACGGTTCAATGATTTTAACATTCTTCTGTTGTGTAGTCTAACTAAATCGTTGGTAGCAAACAAGTGCATTGAGCTATCAAACTCTTCTTTTTCTCTTGATGTGAGTTGATTGTCTATGCGCGTCATTAAAAGTTGCCAATCTGCTTCTGTTGCTTCTACATTTTGTATGTTTTGCAATACTTGACGAAATATCTGTTGTGATGGGGTCTCACCTTGATGATGAAAGACTGTTTGTAAGGTGACAACAGTTGTAAATTGGTTCCACAATGTTTTTGTAGTTGAGTGTGCTGTGTACATAGGTTTGTCCATCACAGGTGGAAGTTGGGCGAGGTCACCAATTAATATTATAGACACTCCACCAAAGTGTAGATGTTGTCAGTGTGGGAAAGCCTCATGTAGCCTTCTATCTATTTTTAGTAGCAACTTTGGACCTATGAAGCTCATCTCATCAATCAAAATATATCTTATATATTTCATATCTTCTTGAAATGTTGTTAATGCCTGTCCTTGTAGTGGGTGCATGTCTTTAATAGGGATCCGGAGCATTGAATGTATAGTTGATGCATGTATATTAAATGCAGCCACCCCTGTAGGAGCTAATGTGAGTAGTTCACTTTTTTGTTGTGGGCTCTTACTTGTGAGAGCTTTTCTTATGCAAGCAATTAGGTACGATTTTCCTGTGCCTGCTGTTCCTTGAACAATCATGTGCAATGGTTTTTCTGAGTAGCATTTACTATGGTCAATGATAATTGTGAGTGCTAGTTTTTGTTGTGACGATAGTGTATACTCTAGCACATCCAAGTTGCTTACCATAGTGTCTTCTTGGCTACATCATTGGGATGAAGTGGATGGCAATTTCATGAAGATCTTGGGGTACTGGTAGTTGATCCCATCTATTGTTGTTGTCAAACTCACACCTACCAAGCATCTCAAGTTCATTTAGGCCGACATTGTTTACGAGACCCATCTGTGAAAAAAATTCCCATTCATTAAGTTCTGTTATGTCCCTTGTGGCAATCTCTGTATCGCTCTCATCTTCTTCTTTAGTGGGTGCTTCTATTTCGATTGTGCGATTAAGATGCCATACATCATATTTGGTTGCATTCATTTGCTTCCAATTTGCAATTATTGTATCCTTAGCAAGTCCTACTTCGCCTTCTATGCTTCGAAAATGTTTGTATAATAGTAGCTCACTCCAGCAAAAAGTTTCAAAGTTGTTTGAGTCCTCATTTGGGATGGTATAGAACTTTGGGAAAACATTAACTATCGCTTTTACCTCTCTCTCTTTCCATTTGCATCCTTTGCACCTTGCAGAATAGGAGAAAGATCTTGCAGATTCGAGTAGCATTATTGTTTCCATTTCTTGAGGCCGATTAATGTAGGAATGCAGGTAGCTCGTGTGGAGGTGTATTTCATCTGGTTGTCTTGTTATTCATTGGAACACTTTTCAGCCAACATTCAAAGATGTGAATGGCCTATTACAAACAACAAGCGGCAATTTTTGAAGCATATGACATGTTTCTTGTGCTCCTATATCACGCTCTGCAACAAGCTCTGTCATAAATTTTTGATATGCTATGATAGCTGGGTCATTTGTTCTCTGGCATGCATATATTCTTGATAACATATCAATACAAGACTCAAATGTTCTTTCTACTTTTGATGCATACTTTGCAATATATTTTAGTACAAGTGCTCGTGAGATAACTGGTTGGCAATCTATGTTGGCTCTCCATATCAAAAGCATTTTTGGATTGTGTATGTTTAGCCTATCATCATTCCTTGTAGGTCCATATTCTTTTTTGCCATTATCGTCACATGACAAGGTAGATACAGCTTGTTCTTTCCATGGAGCTTTGTATCGACACTGTAGTTGTTTCCCCTTTTTGCGTAAGCATGTCCCCTCTCGCATTTTGTGTGCCTCTCCGCATATGGTTGATTGATTGTTCCACATATCTGACCACTGTTTATCCATGTCTGGTGCATTTTCAAGCCAAAGGAATCCATGCACATGTGCAGTTCCTCGATGCTGCCATTCATATATATACCAATAATCTTTTACACCAAAAAGCTTTTGGATGACCTCTTCACGGAAGATTGTAAATCGTTGGTGGAGATATAATGATGTGGTGTGGGGGTTATTGATTACATTGTCAAGATGTTGTTTATTTGTCTACATCTCCATTGTTGTGTCATTTGAAAGAAATCGTTGTAGGTCTGACCACTTTGTGTCTGCTGTACTCAATGTGAAAAATAGAGTAGGAGACCCTATTTGGTTAATCATATTGGTTAGCCCATAAACTACCATGAATATTTACAATAATGATCAAATATATCATCATTTTGAGTAGCATTCCAATATATATTTGGTAGACTTAAGGTTATAGTTCAAGATAATATTCAAAATAAGGGGACACAAATATTAGAATAAGTTATATTCATTAAAATTAGAACTATAAAGATCAATATGTACAATGGCATTACAATGTAAACTTAATATATAACAACTAAGGGTTCAAATATAAGGTCAACCACTAAATCCATTTCGCTCCACATATAGCTATTTTGAGATCCTCATTTAGTTTCACAAAAAAACATCTAATATGTATCATACTAGTAATCTTGATCGACATATTGAAAAAGTAACTACCTTCCAAGAAGTTAGTTGAACTTCTTAGACCATATATCACTCAATAAATCTTGGAATTCACGCTTTAGTTCAAATGCATTGGCCACTCCATAATATTGACAATACTTCAATTCACGCAGGAAACCATAAAATAGCTCAAGAGCTTCATAGGTCGCATGGAATTTTCGGACAACTTCTTGCACCAATTCAACTTCATGATCCTCCACATCGCTTAAATCTTGGCTTGTCTGCATAGCGCCTTCAAAAATTTCACGACAACTTGTCAAGACATTGTTTGAAAGAGCATCAACATTATGGTGGGGGAAACTCAACCAATCCACAGATGTTGAGTCAGTTGCTGATAGAGGTGACTCATGGGTTTGTGGTGAGGGTGCATTGGAAGTAGAACCACTACTTGAAATAGTAATAACATCTTCAAGTGCTCGTGCATTAGCCATATCCTGAAACTATAATTCAAAATAGAGATGCTAATATTAAAAACAATTGTTATTAACAAGGGCATAGGTATTGACTAAGACCCAAACTACAAGCATAAATAAGTATAAAATGTTGTATGAATTTTCTTTTTTGATGGACTATTTTAAAATGAGTAAAAACTTTAATGTATTCATACAAATGGAGAGTGAAGGTGTAATTTCCTTTAATATTATATAATAAATTAATGTAATATTATTCTGTAATTATAATACATTATTATGAATAGCGATACTAATATTAAAAAACAATTGTCATTAACAAGGGCACAGGTATTGACTAAGACCCAAACTACAAGCATAAATAAGTCTAAAATGTTCTATGATTTTTTTTTGATGGACTATTTTTAAATGAATAAAAACTTTAACATATTCAAACAACTAGAGAGCGAAAGTCTAATTTTCTTTAATATTATATGATTAATTAATATAATATTATTTTTGTAATCATAATAAAGTAATATGAATAGTTTTTTGTAATTACAATATTATATATCAATTAACATTATATTATTTTGTAATTATCATTTAAAAAGCCTATTGACTAAATATATTTATTGATTTGACAATTTGAAATAAATAGAATAGTTATATTTACAAAATGATTAAGGATTTTAAATGAAGTGGAAAATATTATCATACAATTCATATTTATATTTCAAAATATATAAAATTATAAATTAACTTTTTTAAATAAATGAAATAAAATAACTTTAATCATGTAAAAATTAAATAAACTTTATATAGATTAATTAGATAAAAATTCTTGCTATTTCCTGATAATGGTGTCCAAGTAGCACCTATGTTCATTGATGTATGATTCAATAAATATCTAACATCTGTCTTACATGTTTTTGTTTATCACTGTTGATTTTCTTGCTTGGAAGTTGAAGTCTTTAAAGCCACGAAGAATAGTAGATGAAGTTATTGCATTCCATGGGCTATGAGGGAGCTGCGTAAGGTTCACATTTTCATTCAATTGCTGATTAGTCTCTCTTTGCCCACATCAAAACCTACACAAGCATTTAGTACTTGCTGATCTCTGTCAAGAAAGTATTAAATAAAAAAAAGTTTCTGTATACTTGCAGATTTTATTGGTGCTCAAGGATAGAATACAAAATCGTTTCTATTAATGCACTAAAATCTGTCATATCGATGGGAGTGTTCAGTCTTTTGTTTCTAAACAATAGCAGGATAGAGTATCTTTTCTATATATATCTATTTCAAGTTTTGCACTTCAGTTCTGATGCCTATGAGATAGAGAGGTGGTGAAAGGCGACAATGGAGAGAAATATTTAGGTTGTTTTGTCGCTCGAGTTATTCTTCATGTACATCCTGTCACCCTTCTACGGTATGTATGGCAGCTGCTCACTAAATTGAAGAAAGAAAAGGTTGGTTATTTATCTGCTATGATCCCTGTTGACTAATGACTATGTTTGTTATATTTGATCACACGTATGAAAGAAAGCCACCATCTACCTTTGTCTGCACGTAAATAGAGTGGGTGATATTATTTCCTCGAAGGCTGAGACTTCAATATATTTTCATATTTAGGAACCATCAAGGTTCAAGACCCTGTAAACTTACACATCAAAAAAAGTTTCTTTAGAATTTCTCACATCATCAGACCTAAGCGATGCTCTTGTATTTTGATTTTGTTTTCACTACTATGTAGCACAAATAAAATAATGGTAATAGTGAAGGAAACAGATGATATAATCTTAGTATTATATTTACAATTGGCATGAACTAAACTTATTCATATCCATTTACAAATACGCCCTCCAATTCGTTTGGCCATAGCAATTCAGTCTACCATGGAGTTACCAAGTATGGTCATACATATATTTTCTTCCTTATATACACATATATACCAAATAAAGTGTTAGTTCAAAGTAACAATATGTGGGACTCGATGCAGGCATAGATTGACAGGGAGTTACCTTGCGGTGGCAAATATGCTCTAGTTCCACCCGTTTCTTCACTACAGAGACTGCTGAAACACAAATGATGTCATCCCCCTAAGAGCCATTTAACATTGCTCAATGCTGGTTGACATTTATTGCATCGAGCGAGCTTTGGTGGCCTAGTGAATTGCAAGGCAAGCATGGAAATAGCAAGGAAAGCACAGAAATGGTGCAGCTGCTAGGAGCCATACCTGATGGAGACAGATGAGGACGCGATATTTAATGCACGGCACTCAAGGCTATAGAAAATTTAATA
>VDFB02001479.1:44362-58756 GCA_007258455.2 Sequoia sempervirens | reverse complement strand
TATATGTGCTTTTTTTGATCTCTTATTTCACGATTACATGTTAAATTTTTTGTCACAAATGATACAAATATATATATTTTTGAAAATGTATAGGACTAATTTCAGCCAAAGAAAATTCTTAGGTTAATGTTATGAGATTTCTATAGCCTATAATGCTTAATATTTGTTATTTCTGGATATTTGATTGTGTTTCAGTTTTCGGATGAAAAAAATCAAACACAATCAAACATCTAGAAATAACAAACTTAGGTACCCAAACATTGGCTTCACCATTGATCATAGTGGTGGGAAATTTATTTTCTTGCTTGGGGGTTTGGTGATAGCACATGAGGCTGCATGACCCAATACGGTAGGGTAGAGAGCATGCCTTCTTTTCTTTTGTTCATACTAGATCCAGTTGCACCTAGAAGGAATGCCTACATCTTATCTAAGACTTCTATTTTGAAAATATGAAAATAATTTATTCCTATGTTAGTGTGTGTGTGTGTGTATATATATATATTCACACATTCATTGAGCTCTCATGTTTTTTATTTTGATATGGTGCCATCTCTTATTTCATGACTACTTGTCAAATCCTTTGTCATAAATCATAGAACTATATATATTTTTAAAAATGTATAATAGTGATTTCAACTAAAAAAAATTCTTAGGTTAGTGCTATGAGATTTCCAGATTCCATTATGCTTAATATTTGTGGTGGGAAATATATTTTCTTACTCAGGGGTTTGGTGATAGGTGAGGAGGCTACATGAGCCAATATGGCAGGGTGGAGAGCAAGCCTTCTTTTGTTCTGTTCATACTACATCTAGTTGCAACCACAAGGTATGCCTACATCCTATCTAAGACTTCGATTTTGCAAATATGAACGTATTTTATTACTGTGTTTGAATATATATATTTTCACATTCGTAATTCCATGCTTTTGATTTTAATATGGTGTCCACGTTATTTTTATTTTTAGCCTACTAACAAATAGAGTAATTGTATAAGAGGAGCTACATTATTTGTCATTTAGTATTATAGACAAATAGGTATATTGTAACAGAACTATTAGTAGAACATACATACATGTTTCTATGCATATATACATACACACACACACACATATATACATGTATATATATATGTGCGTGTATATATGTATATATATATATATAACACCATAGACTTCATCAAAAATTTGAGCTACATTGCATGGCACTAAATATAGAAAAGTAGAGAAATTGTAAAAGAGCTATTACATGACAAATCCTACTCACGGTTGGTTTTACGAAAATCCCATCGAAAACTTCAAACAAATAAATTGAACAGATAAATAGAGATATTGGAAAGAATAACACTTAACCAAACTAATTTCATATATATATATATATATACACATGTATGTATATATATGTATGTATAATATGTATCTTATACACATGTATATATTGATATATGTAAACATGTATATATACATATATGTATACACATGTATACATATATATACATATATATATGCATATAAGAAATATTGGAAAGAATAACACATAACAACCACCAAACTAATTTCTTATATATATATATACATATATGTACACATGTTATGTATATATATATGTATACATCTATATATTTATATGTATGAATATATATATACATACATATATATATATACATCTTTGTGTGTGTGTATATATATATATGTACAACTTCATCAAAGTATGCTTTCCCTGCTTTGCAAGATTGGATATTGCATTTAGCTTCATCACGTAGTCATTCCTTTGTGGAAGAATGCATTAAGCCTTGTGAAAGCAAATATTTACCATTTAGCTTCTGCATATCGACAACACTAACCCCACCCCCACCAACCCTTGTAATTACCAAAGGCCCATGTCACCACAAAAAAACTTCATCAAGTCCTCACCAGCCAGGGCATCTCCAACACCGGCTAATCCAATTTACTACTAGGTTGGTGTGTATTGTCAAAAGAGCCATTATCCTATTGGTTTGATAGAAGACTATTATTGAAATCATTTCCTTTGACTCCATTTTTTAGTAGGTTTGGGTGTTTTAAATTTTTGTGCTATGGAATATGTAAGTCATTCTACGTGGATTTTTTGCATAAATGATTAATTTATTGTTGATGCCTTCTTGTTATATGTTTTTTTTGGAGCACAATAGTATTAAAACCCTCCAATTTTCTATTAAACAGACGTAAAGCAAACAATTTTTACACTGAGTCTACTATCAAACCAATGCCAATGTCATGCCAAGCAAAAAAAAATATCAGGGCACAGTTCTTAATTAAATGTACAATAGTCTTAAAACCCTCCAATCTATTATATGTTCTTTTTACTAGGAAAAGGAACATATAACATATTCCATACAAACAAAATAACCACAGAAATTATCACTTTATTATAAGCAGCTTCAAATAGACTAGGGGGAAAATAATCCATGGACCATATTGGTGCAAGAAAAGCACTCTATGAAATAGTTGTAACTGATGTTAGTCAAAACACTTAAGAAGAATATGAAACTAACAGATGGAAAGGTAAATAATATCATGGAAAACACATGGAGAATAGAAGAGGGTAATAACTAGTACAAAATGCTATCAAACCAACACCACAATGGTTGTTTCAACAATGCAACTCAATCAAAGTATACTTTCCCACACTACGACATTCAAGATATGCAATCACTCCTATGTTAATTTGCAATTGTTCCTATGTTAATGGGTATAACGACAAAGATGCACAAAGACAACTAAAAAATCAATAGAGAAACTGTAAAAGAGCTATTAAAATAACACTGAATAGCGAAAAATTGCTAACCATAATCATATTTTTTTGACAAAAGAAAGAAGATTTACCTACGATTTCTCCACCCATAAAGACTAATAATATAAACATGTATATCTATATATGTGTGTGTGTGTCTGTGTGTGTGTGTTTTTATACATGCACACATCTATATATACAACTCAAAGGCTCTCAAGTACAATAGTTTTAAAACCCTCCAATCTGCTATTAAATAGAGGCGGCACGAATAATTTTTACAATAGTCTACTATCAAACCAACACCAGAATGGCTTATTTGACAATGCAATTTAATCAATATACTTTCTCACACATTTTGTACAGTTAGTTCCTTGGTATCTTTCTAATTCATTTAACTTCAAATCCTTACAAAGAGGATGGTATAGATTATGCTTGGTATGTGCAAATCAATGCTTTAGAAACACACAAACACATATAATATCAAAGATCAATCGGATCAGGATCCGGATCAAATTAAATTGAAGAAAAAACTAAGCATACATCTAATTATGTTGAATGACATGAACAATACATACTCTGCTATCAAACCAACACCACAATGGCTCTTTCGACAATGAAAATTAATCAATCTAATTTCTTGCACATTCATAGCACATCATTATTAATACCCTCCAACCTACTATCAAAAGCAACAATAACCAGAGAAAAAAATACATGGACAATAAATTAATCATTTATGCAAAATGCCCATGTAAAAACTGGCAACAATAACAACAAATTTGCAAAAAGTATAACAAAAAGGAAATGTATACTTACAGTATCAAGATCCAAAGGGTGGTGGGTGTACAATGGAACATATTATTACAAGGAATGCAACCTATGTGACAATTGTAATAGGTATTGGAATAACATTTAGCAATAATGTGTAAATGACATGGATAAAAACCTTTGAGTTGCTTTGAATTCCTTTGGTCTATGTATGTTTTCGCACCATTTTTCATTTACTATGACTTTTATTTGTTTTCCTGATTGATACAAGACAAACAATCTATCTACAGTTTGGCTTCTCAATTCTAAATTCAAGCTACACTATTTGGCACTAAACACTATAGACAAATAGGTAAATTATGAAAGAAATATTAGGAAAATATTTAAGAAACATAGGAGAATAACAGATGATCGTAAATCAACTTTTAAATATGGAGCATAGAAGAGGAAAACTATGATAATAAAAATTTTGTTATGGAAAACTAAAAAAATATATATCATGAACAACAGTTTGTTATCACAAAGTTCAAATAGATGAGGAAAAAATAATATCATGAAAGATATTGATACAATACATATAACATGTTCTATCGAAACAAAATAACCATGATAAAAAATTTAGAATTTTAAAAATTAGAAACATTGCTTCTTACAGGAACAATAGAATAATTTATTACAGGGACCTTCAAATAGATGAGGCAAAAAGAATATCATGACACATATTAATACAAGAAAAGCAATCTATGTAATAGATTGGTTGTCAGTTCTAATTTTTTTTTTTTTGCAATTCTTATTAGCCAATGAGGCGCATTTAGCAACATACTTTGTTCAAGAGGTAAGCTCCATGTCGCCAAAAAAAAATCCTAGGCAAGTGTCCTCTATTTTTCTATAATATTTAGTGCCAAGTGATGTAGCTCCAATTCCCAATTAACTATGTGGAAATATAGCCATTTCACACAAATTATTGCTACCCATTTCCTTCACAAGTTTTGTTTAATGCGGGCTTACTCTCAAAGAATGTGGTTCAAATTCTTAGTTGACAGCTCTTGACTCTTATATACACTACTTCTCTTGTATGAATATGTTTACTATGGGTTTTTCGATCATTTGTCATTTACATTTGCTTCTTAAGAAATCTACAATAATGAATATGTTTACTATGGGGTTTAGTTCCAAATAATGTAGCTTGAATTTAGAATTGAAAAGCCAACTATCATATAGACTATTTGTCTTGTATCAATATGTTTCATCATATTTTTGTGAGGCTTCATGATGCTAATATGGTAGGGAGCAGAGTGAGCGTGGGTTTATTTCTTTCTCTTCCCATCATCATATATTTCTTTTTGTTTATATACATGGACAAAAACTTTTGACACATACTTCTCTACTAAAAACAAACTCTATTCTATTCGTTACATTTGTCATTGTTTCCTCGACTCTCTTTTCAACTTGCTTGATAGATTGCTTACACACAACTCTTTGCCAAGATTCCATGAATTAAAAATGTTCCATTTTATCTCTTTCTATTTACAACAGAGAATGCTAACCTCTTTTACTCGATATCTATAGTATTTCCTTTATAATGCTACACAAACACAATAGACATTCAAAAGAATTGGTGTGTTGTAAATTCTCTATTTCAAATCCTTTCATACTTCAACTACTTCATCCAATTCTTCTCATCCTTTTTCAACACCAACAACAGTAGATGTAAGTACAAAAAAATTCCATTTTCAATAAATAGATCCGGTGAATCAATTGTAAATATTATTAATTATTTTAAATTTTAGAAAATCTATATTGATTTCTTAATTATTTTTCCTAATAGTTTTTTTAGAATTCCCCTTATACAGCTTACTTGTTTCAATATGTATCACATTGTCCATTTCTCCTAGTCTTTCATAGCAATCTACTCATTATCATAGTTTTCCTCTTTTATTTTCTATACTTCAAAGTTCTTAAGTGTTTTCCTAACAACTCTTTTACAATTTCTCTATTTTTCTATAATATTTTGTGCCACATAATGTAGCTTCAACCTTCAATTAACAATCCAACTATTAGCTACATTTCTCATCTTGTATCAATTTGTTTAATGTGGGTTCCCAACCATCTATTACTTGTGATACTTAAGTGTTTTTCTAATAGTTGTTTTAGAATTTATCTTTTTTTGTTATTGTGTGATATATGATAAGAGTCATTGAGATGGGTATGCGGGATCATCATGGAAAAAGCAATTTTAAGTAGTAAAAATTCATAAAAAATCAAAGTAGGCAACTAGACATAAAAATTTGAATAAGTTATCTATATTATTTCAAAAATATGTAAGAATAGAATCTGTAGCAAATTGAAAGTAGTTTCCTAAACTAGTAGGGTTTTTTAAAATCTATTTGGTGAAATTTGAAATTTCAAATGTTAGTACTTAAATTTCAAGAAAAATAAGAAGTAGATTAATGTGTCGACCACCCTAACCACAACCAATATGATAGTATTTTTTTATACTTTTAGATATAAGTAGAGGACTCATGCGGATGTGATGCATATTTTTTTAAAAAATTTCCAAGTAAATAATTAATTATTAATTTTTTTATTACAACTTTAAAAAATATAAAAACTCTAATATCGACCACCTTAACTTGGTCAAAACTTCATGAAATTCAATTTTCTTTTTTTAATCCTATATTATGCAAAGCATAGAATGTGACCACATGTTTCATTCAAAAATGTGATACCATTTGAAATCTATAAGATGTTTTCAACTGAAAGCTTATCAATCGAGGGACTTTAGTTGTAATTCAAATAGAAAATAAATAGCCATTATTTATTAAATTCAAAAGTAAATCATAATTTATATTGGTGGAAAGTGAAGAATCTCCTTTGAAAACCCTTTTTGTTTCATCAATTTTTAGTTAAAAAAAAATGTCAGCCATATACCTGCACATACCCATCATATTGCCCTTGCGGCCCATCATGATCCTACACATGCAGATTTTCCATGGACCTTACCTGTTATAATTCAACTACTTCATCCAATGCTGCTCATTCTTGTTCAATACCAACAATAGTAGATATAAGTACATAAATTTTCCATTTTCAATAAATAGATCCAGGGTGAAGCAATTGTAAATATTTTTAAATTTTAGAATGTCTATATTGATTTCTTAACTATTTTTCCTAATAGTTGTTTCAGAATTCCACTTATACAGCTTACTTTTTTCAATATGTATCACACTATCCATTTCTCCTAGTCTTTCATAACAATCAGCTCGTTATTGTAGTTTACCTCTTTTATTTTCTATACTTTAAAGTTCTTAAGTGTTTTCCTAATATCTTTTTAACAATTTCTCTAATTGTCTATAATATTTAGTGCCACATAATGTAGCTTCAACCTTCAATTAACAATACAACTATTAGCTACATTTCTCATCTTGTATGAATCTGTTTAATGTGGGTTCCCAACCATCTATTACTTACTTGTGATACTTAAGTGCTTTTCTAATAGTTGTTTTAGAATTTATCTTTATTTGTTATTGTGTGATATATGATAAGAGTCCTTGAGATTTTCCATGGACCTTACCTTCCTTTCTTGCTTGGGATTTTGGCTAGAGCCCGCGAGGCTTCATGATGCCAATATGGTAGGGAGGAGAACAAGTGTGGGTTTAGTGTTTTTGGATTCTATCATCATATATTGGTTGTTGCTTATATACATGGACAAACAAATTCTCACATTGACTTGTCCACCAAAAACATAATCTATTCTATCCATTGTATTTGTCATTGTTTCCATAGCTCTCTTTTCAAATTCTTCAATAGATTGCTTATACACAATTGTTTACTAGAATCTCATGTATTCAAAATCTTTCATTTAGCCTCTTTCTATTTACAACAAATAATGCTAACCTATTTTATTCTATATTTATATTTTTTCCTTTATAATGTTGCCTAGATACAATAGAGCTTTTGCAAGTGGGAATCTACTTAATTGTAGTCATCAAATATGCAGTTCATTGGGAAAAAATTTGTTAAACACATATTTCATTTAAAATCACAGAGATGAAGAAAGAAAAATAGCTATTTTGGCCTGTAGTGGATGCAGGTAGATGTTATAAAACCCATGGAATTTTTCATGACTTTAACATTCATGGTTATAAGTTATACTATTTTCCATGAATTTTATAACATTTTTTACTACACACCCTATAGGCCAACAGTGGTTTGGTGTTCATGCGCTGGACTTACCACATGGTGATCGTGTTGATTGCATGCTTCGTACTTGTCTACTTCAGCACGGGTGCTCCAAAAAAATGTTCATTACTCCCAACTATATAATGCTGGAATATTCATAAATAGATTTGGTGAACCAATTGTAAATACCATTAATTAGTTTTACTTTCACATTGTCTTTATTGGTTTTGTACATAAACATGAAACTAGTCTTTGCTGATGAGCATGTTGCTTTTGTAGGTGGAAATCTACATTATTGTAGTCATCAGATATCTTGTTCATTGGATAGATATTTGTGTAGCAGATATTTCATTTAAAATCATGGAGATGAACAAATAAAAGCAGTGATTTTCAATTGCAGGGTATGTAGGGAAGTGCTAGAAAGTTTTTGGCATTTTTTATGACTTTAAAATTCATGGAATTTACTAAGAAATTATAAGTTTTGTTGTTTTCCATGGATTTTATAACACTTTTGACTACATACCTTGCAGTGAAAGAGTTCTTTGGTGTGCATGTGTCGAATTTTAAACATGGTGATTATTTTGATTGCACAGTGCATATAAATGTGTTTCAGCACAGGTGCTCCAAAAAATATGTTCATCACTCCCAACTATATAATGCTAGCATATCAATAAATAGATTCAGTGAACCAATTGTAAATACCATTAATTATTTTTAGTTTCACATTATCTTTATTGGTTTTGCACATATACTTAGTTACTTTTAATGTTTCCTTTTTTATTCCAATGGGTTGCGTAGATTTTTTTTTTTGAAGTCACTATTTGATCATCCATTTATTATTTTGGTTTAACTAAGTCATTCTAATTTTTTTCATACATGAATTATAGAACATCTTTTTACTTGAATCAATTAATGAAAATATGATATTTTTTACTTCCAATTTCCTTGTAATGGACTAATTTTGAATCCTTTCTACTTGTGACCATTTTATTATACTACTACTAATTGATAAACCGCATGGATAATAATGTTTTTACTTTCAATTTCCTTGTAATGGACTAATTTTGAATCCTTTCTACTTGTCACCATTTTATTATACTACTACTAACTGATAAACCGCATGGATAATAATGCTTTTATTTACAAAATTATGGAGAAATTACTATTTATAAAAAGAATTCTTATATTAAATATCTTTCTTTTTTGAAAAAATAATTAGTAATGACCATCATAACTAATATTTAAATAAGAAAAAATCACAGCAAACAACATGAAAGTAATAAATTATCTAGTACCACACAAGCATTGCAAAAAATATCCCATACCTAAATTTATGAACTAACTTTTTTAAAGAATTATTTTTATTCAATATTACTAATTAAATTTTTTATTCAATAATAGTAATTAAAGGGATCACTAATAACTTTTAAAAATGAGAGATATTTAATGTTTCATACTTCTTATAAATATTATTTTCCACAACTTGAAGTTTTCCATGAATTGGTATCCATATCTATCTTAAGATATTAAATAATAATCAATTGATTGATTGATTAACCTAGACAAAAAACATCAAATATATACGTGCATCTAGGCCTAACAACTATTAAACTAAAATACATATAAAATTATATCATATCTTAAATTTTGGAGAGGAATCATTATTAGTAACAAAACTAATCATTATGAAAGTTAATACTCCCAATGGAACCTTCTAGACTCTCCCGCCCAACGCTGAGTTTGAATTCTCTTGCCCTGGGTTCCTCTTGTGCATATCCCTTGTCACCTCGATGCAACTTGATCGTTGACCTGTCCTGCTCTCCCCCAGCTGCAGACATGTCTCTAGCCTCAACGTTGTGTTTCGTGGGCCCTTATGTGGCTAGGAATGGCTTTATTTAGGGTGCAAAGTGTGTTCTTGGTTTTGGGAAGACCACGAGTTCTCTCCCACCTATTTTTGTAGATGTGACTGCGAATGATGTGGGTGTGGTTGGGGTGTCCACGCCTGGTCCCCAAACATCGTTTATGATGTTGTGGTAGGGGTTGTGAATGGGGCTTCCCCTTCTATTGATGTCATGTGTAGGATTCGGGCTTCCCCAACTGATGTTGCATTTAATGAGGGGGTTGTTGGTTCTACTATTTTTGGGTTGTCCCCATCCTCTCATGTGGGGTAGTTTGCTTATGTTGATGTTGTGAAGTCTAAGAGACCTCAAGAGGGTTTCTTGTTGTGGTTGCTCCTTTTGTTTCTCTTCGTAAGAAAGTTTCTAATAATATAGATTTGTATTCCAAAAAATGCTCTTATTTACAAATTTTGTCACTTGTGGCCTTCTCTTCCCAATTTGCACCTTTGGATTACCAATCACTGGTCTCCTTTAGTTGATTGCTCGATGGAGATTTACCCTTCTACAAGGGGTTTTTTGTGGTGGGTTTTAATTCTCTTGAGGACAAATAAGTTATTTTGGATCATGGTCTGTGTATGTGGGATTCTCATCCCCTTTCCTTAAGACCTTGGGTTTTTTCTTTTAATCCTTTGAAAGAACCTTTGGATGTGTTGCCTGTTTGGGTAAGATTTCCCTATCTTCCCTTACAATTTTGGTGTTCCTCTGCCTATGGTGGCATTGGTAATTCTATTGGTAGATTTTTGAAAGTGGATAGGGCTTCCAAGAATTTCACTCATACTTCCTTCACTAGGATTTTGGTGGAGGTTGATCTTTCGAAGGCTCTACCTAGA
This sequence comes from Sequoia sempervirens, assembly GCA_007258455.2. Classification (NCBI taxonomy): domain Eukaryota; kingdom Viridiplantae; phylum Streptophyta; class Pinopsida; order Cupressales; family Cupressaceae; genus Sequoia; species Sequoia sempervirens. The sequence continues at coordinate 48,310 of VDFB02001479.1, read as the reverse complement.
GAAGTTGTGCTGCAGGTTAATGGTTGGTCTTGGTTTCAGCTTGTGGATTATGAAGGTCTTCCTTTTCATTGCAGATGTTGTTTTGTTGTTGGCCACTTGGCTCGTGACTACTCTAAAAGCTCCCGCCCTATTTCTTCCTCTACCTAGTGGAAGAATGTACTTTGTGAACACTTAATAGTTCACCCTATTGTTGACTTTGCTTCTTCTTCTGATGATGACTCTAGACCTACTTCCCCTTCTGTGAGGCCTAATTTGAGTGTTGTGATGGATGTTGCTCCTCAAATGCCAGTTTCTGCTCCACCTGACTTGGGTGTTGTGGGTGTTGTTCCTTATGTGGATTTTGCAGTGTGCCCTTTGGATTTGGTTGTCCCTAATGCTATTATGTTGCCTCCTTTGAGACCCATGTTATGGAAAAGGTTGCAGTAAGTCCTAATAATTTAGGCTTGGTTTTGGATGTTGTACCTAATGTTTTAGTTGTTCCTTTGGTTTGCTACTCTAGAGGGGAGTCTTCCCCTTCTGATCAAAATTTCTCAATTTTTGTTTTTGATTCTCCTTGGATTACAGTTCATAGAAAGAAAAAAACATCCTTCTAGAAAGTGTAATGCCCCTACGTATTTGTGGTCTTGTGTTGACTTAGAAAGGGATAGGTTTGTTAATGTTTAGTGTTTGATTCTGTTTTGGCGATAAATGTTTTTTGGGTGCCACATTAAAATAATTATTGAATTAAATATATTAAACTTGAATATTATAATAAAATAAAGAGTGTGGGAAATAAATAATAAATGATAAATAACTCAAAATGCAATGACTTACATATATTTAAACATTTGCATCTAATGATTTTGTAACCGTCTGCAAGGAAAGAGGGGCAGGTATCTCGAAGAAAACATACATTGGTTGCATCCACTTGCCTTGAAATTAAATATAGATTTTCATGCAACGGTTTTGTAAGCGCCCTGTATGTAGGTTAATGTTATCCATTTTTTGAAATTCAGCGTAATTGAAAGGATGGTAGAGAGCCCAGAATGGTTATAAAAAGCTAATGAGTGAGGAGATTTTCTCGCGACTACTGGAAGGGGATTTTTGAAGGGGAGTAACATTAATCTGCAACGGATTGAGAGGGGGAGATCATTTTCTATGTGGCCGCAGCCCTAACCTTCCTCTCGGTCTTGATTTCGATTCACAGATATAGATAAAGATCAAGTTATGATCAAGGTAGGCGAGGGTGTCGTGGTTGTAGATGTAGAAGTATGGGAAGCCGAACCTACAAACCATGATGATGGTTATTGATGAGACTACAGAGAGAGTCATTCTAGAAACCCATAAGCTTATTCACATCTGTGAACAAGTCTAGATCACACTCCCTGTTCCAATGATCTTACCGTCAAAGGCCAATTCAATGTTCTATCTTCTCGGCTTGAGGGGGATATAATACACATAAGGAATCAATTATTCAACCATCATCTTCATTGTTGAAGGGAGCTCATGCCCATGCTTGTCGGTGGAAAGGTCAGTAAGGTCTACTTTCCATATTTAAGAATTACCCGCACTGGATTTTCCTGATAATCAAAACTCCCTTTGGTCTTCATCCTAATGTGTGTTTACTTAGGGGAATAGAGATTAATTTTGGCCATTTCTATTGTTAGAAGAAAACCTTTTTCTATGTCATGATTCATCATGCCTTAGAATTGGCTTATACCTGCTAAATGAATTTTCTTGATAGTTACATGTTTGGTATCGAAGATGTCTGGCGTTATAGGGGTTTCAGGCCTTGTTTTGAGTATCGAAGATGTTTGGCTTATACTTGGGGTAGTGTTTCTCATATGTATTTTGTCAAACAGTTCCAGTGCCTTGTTTGTTCTTCCACATTTTGTGTTTGTGTCCACCAAGGTAGTTACAGCTATGACGCCTCCAAAACTAACCCCACCTAAATGCTATGACTGATGTCCATATCTTATTTCAAAGAGGGAAAAAAACCTCTCATTCTGGTGTAGGCAGAGTGGACGTTAGAAAGGTTGGAGAGTTTGGCATTACACCTGCTTAATAGAGTACTTAACATTGACAGCAAAGTTGACGTTATGTGTTTAGCTTTTGTCAAACTACCTAGCATTGCGGTAAGCGGATACTGAATATCTTTTTAATAATAATTAATTCATTTTAGAAAGCATTCATCAAACAAGTTAATTTATTGATTATTATTTCAATAACTCTGGATAGCGTTGCCTTAATAGCAGTATGCAAAATATACCAGTATTTAGAAAATTTCAGTTTTCTGTATAGTGGTGTTAAATGAAAGATTAGTTTGTTGAGTTACATGCGGAGACTTTATCACACCTTAAAATTCACTATTTTCAACTTCATCCACTGTTAATGGATTTACAAACACCATCATGTCTCTGTCAAGTAGATCAGTTACGAATTTGGTTTGAATCTTTATATAATAAAGAAAGCAGATGCTGGAATTAAATAAACACTATTTAATTGTAATTCTGTTGTCTCATATATTAAATTTTAATAACTATAAAAAATAATTAAAAAATGATGAGATCATTAGACCAAAAAAATTCCTATTGCTAAGGTATCTAGAGAGAATATGCAGAGAATATTCAAGAAGTTTTGACAATTAGATGGTTGTGTAGATTTTATAATAGTAGTTAATATTGAAAAGAAAAAGTCCAGAATTTATAGGATGCTGGTGGTATAGAAATTAATACTTTTAATAATGTCATATGACAAATTTATCTTAGAACTGTTAGAAAAAAATTCAAGTCAATCCAAAAAGACTTGAAAATTTGAAAATTGAGACTTCTCTTTCCAAAACAAATTGAAATTTTACTATAACAAATTTTACATCGCATTAGATGTAACAAAACCACCTGCATGAGATGGAGGCAGCATTCCAAAACTTTCAGGTATCTTTATTGTTGCAGCTATTGGATGGCTAGGACTGCCTTGTATGAGTAATTAGTCTGTCTCCTCTACTTCTATCCCAAGGCCTTATGTGCCTTTTGCCCCTTTTCTATTCCAGGGTTTCATTATGGAAGAAAGTTTTCCAAGCTATCACGTAATCATAAATCACAGAGGACCTGATATAAAGAAAAACCTTGCTAGTCTCATCTATCGCAATCTTAGAAAGTATGGACTGCGCGTGTTTCTGCATGTGGAGGAGCTGCAAACAGGAGATTCTTTATCTCCTGCGATAAAAAGAGCAATTCAAAGTGCGTCCCTTCATATTTGCATTTTCTCTGATACCTATGCTGAATCTGCTTGGTGCTTGAATGAACTAGTTTGGATCTTGGCTTGTGAGAATGCCAAGGTTATCCCTATTTTCTATGGCATCCAGCCTTCAGACCTTCGCTACACAGACGCGGGAGCATATGCCCGGGCCTTTCACAACCATAAAGTTCGACAAAGGGTCGACACCCAGCAACTGGTGATTTGGGAAAATGCGCTCAACAAGGTCTCACATATTTCTGGCCTGGTGTTCAGCAAGGAGAAAGAGTAAGTATTTTACATTATGCAGCGTATTTTGAAACCATAATCAATGGCTGACCTTAATTAACCCGCGCGTTTGTATTGTTTAATTTGTATGTGGAATAAATATTTCGCTTTGATTCGATTTTTTATTTTCATTTTTTTGATGAGTGGAATACTATTGTTGATTGTTTGGTTAAATGGGCTTTGATCTTGACAATAACTGGAATGTCACGGATTGGGGATCTCTTTCTTCAATCCATTCCTCACAATTTCTTTCCCTCCTTCATCATGATTTGGCTTGATAATTTAATTTTGTGTTCTGATTGGCGTAATTTTTATTTTGTGATTGATTCTGCATTTTGGTAGATGTGAATTTATTGTAAAAGTCCTCAAAAATTTATTTTATGAACTTTATTGACAGCTATTACTGTTTGAAAATATATATGTACCTTTTTCAGATTCAAAAATTAA
>VDFB02001479.1:0-44262 GCA_007258455.2 Sequoia sempervirens | reverse complement strand
TCCAGCCGGAGAAACGTTTTACCGGCCCGCTGCACGCTATGCACGGAATCGGTCTTTTCTTGTTTTATGCCCTCGTCTGGTCTTGTATCTAATGCGCATCCATAGAAAGCAATGCAGTTTTTCTGAATTTTTATATAAAACGTTTTTCTTAAGAGGAATTCATGTATTTTAATTTCAACCTAAAACAAATGATATACCCAAAACTGACTATTTGGAATAACGCAAAGGGCAGTTCAACCAGTGACGAGGCACCTCACCATGCCCAGCACGGTCATTTAAAGGTCATATCTGGTGCGTAGAAAATCACAAAAACACTTCCCATTTATTCATATTAGTTACATCCCTAAGAACCAAATATTGATAGATTATGTGAGCTAAAATTTCCATCGTATTTTGTGGAGTAGGACATAGGTAGAACTATGCATCAAGTTATATGGAAACTATTATACAAATGAAATCTTCCTATATGCTAGGATTTTGGTATATAAAAAGGAATAATAATTCTTTTATTTTGTTTATTCAATGTAAAAGCTAATTTTGAAGGGTTCAAAATCAAATTAAATGTGTTCATATATTTTAATTGTTTTATTGATATTGTTATGGTTTTATAAATTCTTTATATATATATATATATATAAAGTTTACTAAAAAATATTGTGATATGTGTGTATTATTGGAAAAATAATATTTATTATGACATTTTTTTATATTTTTTTAATATAATAATCAATATTAATAAATCATATATTCAAAGTTGTTTATTTCTTATAAACATTATTTAAAAGCGCTAAAATTGGTTGACATATATAAATACCTAGTTCTTTTTCAACTTAATAATACATATAATGGATCTAGAAAAATAATTGCACATTATTTGGTGAAAAAAACAATATATATCAATGCTTATCAACCATTTGATACCCATTTTAAACATTTTTACTAATTTAAAAGATATAATATATCAATAAAGATCTAAAGAGATGACATTAAATACCTGCAAGGAGATGATTTGATCATTTGAGCAACAAAGGCGAATGGAAGATTGTTCTCTTCCTATTTGTCTTGCTAACTCCCTTATTAAATCATGCATGATGATTTTGAAGCTTCCCATTGATCGCCTCAAGCCTCCCAAGTCAAAAGGCTGGGTGAAATTCTTTTGCATCAAAGTATAGAATAGTTAGTTATTGATATTTGAATTGAAGTGTGCTTTATGTATGTTTGTAGTTACCTATTGCAAGCATTTATTATGTATGTTTGTAGTTACCTATTGGAAGCATTTAATTATGAACATGTGATATTTTTATTAAATTAAGAAATTGAATAAATTTGACTATCTCACATGTTTACAACATTTACTAAAAATATTATTTAAATTAATAAAGATTTTATATAGATTTAATCTCTACTAAAAACGGGTCAACTAGCATCAATTATCCCACACTATTTTAATATATATCTACAAGTACAGGTCATTTTAAAGCTCAATTGAACAAGAAAAAGACAGAGAGATTTAATCTTGTGTAAAAGAAAAAAAGTAAAGTCGCATTAATGTAAGCTGACAAATCTTACCTGTAATGGATTCCCCAGCTCGTCGAATGGCATGATATATTGGTCTTCAACATTAATATTGAAATCCACGTTCACAGTTTGAAACTCCACAAGGCCTTTCTGATGAAGAGTCTCGAGACAGTCTCTGCCGCTGTGACCCAATCCCTCCAAAACCCTCATCGCCAGATTTCTGTCTTCTCCCACTAAGAAGTGGGCAATGTCCAAAAATGCCTCTTTATCGTTTCTTTGAAGAGAATTATAGCTTTCTCTTAGTACCTTGTCTAAAATGTTTTCTGGTATTTGTTTGTGGAAGTTTTCCACCTGCCGCATCCAGTAATTTCTGCTATTGTTACCAGAGAGATATCTACCTAAAAGTTTCAAGGCCAAAGGAAAGCCACCGCACAGATTCACCAGCTCTTGAACCAAGTCTTGAAAGCCTTCTAATGGTCGGGGGCGCTGGAAAGCATGCAAACAGAACAGCTTTTGGCTGTCTTTTACGTTCAGTAATTTTACATCATACAATGTTTTTATCTCAGAGCATGCAAGCAAACCTCTGTCACGAGATGTAACAAATATCAAACTACCCGATCCTATAATATCCTTCACTACGAATAAGAGATTCTCCATCTGATCTGTGTCATCTACGCCATCGAAAACAATGAACACTCGGAAACCGGCAAGACGATGTCGAATCATGCTTCTCCCTTGACTGGTGCTGTCAATATGCAGATGGGGCTGAGAACCCACTAGTTCCGTCAGGAGGTTTTGCTGCAAAGATGGTAAATCCTTCTTATTAACCTCGGACAGGAAACAACATCTACTGAATTCGAAACGCTTTGCGTTGTAGAGATGTCTAGCTAGAGTTGACTTCCCCGATCCGCCAGGTCCCACGATGCCCACAACCTTGATATCGCTTAATTCAGTTTGATTGAAAACCTCATTTTGGAAGTGCTCTGCGGCTCGATCCAGTCCCACAGGATATCTACCTACATCCAGTGCTTCTCTTCTCACCTCTCTCAACACAGTGTCTTCAATTTTATCCATAAGCTCTCCAAGGTCACTGAAACATTGAAAAACAGAAAAAGCTATTGTAAGCAATTCAATTTAAGAATCACACGGCTCGCCTGATATTTCAGCTGAACTGACGTAGACAATTCCTCAGATCCTGCAAATTGATAAACTTCCCCTCTGAAATATGAACAAATTCATACTCCTTGAAACTCTACTTTATTAGGATGGGAGCAGTTATCCCGTGATTATTATCAAGTTTTAGAGAATATTATTTTGGAAGACATGACCGTGTGTTGGTGGTGGTTTTGTGTCTTGGCTGAGATTTTGGTGGTCCTACTTTTCTTTGGGTGCCTTTACGGGTCTGATTTCTTTGTATTGTTGATTTCCTGCTTTCAATAAAAAATTTACCCTCTTTTTCAAAACAATTCTACTCTATATTTATTATTCAGAATTATTACGATGCCCCTCTGGGCCATCCTAGTTTGTGCTGATACCAAAAGTAATATTTTTGAAAAAAATAATGTATATTAATTTTTGAATCTGAAAAAGTTACAAATATATGTTAATTTTTGAATCTGAAAAAGGTACATATATATTTTCAAACAGTAATAGCTGTCAATAAAGTTCATAAAATAAATTTTTGAGGACTTTTACAATAAATTCACATCTACCAAAATGCAGAATCAATCACAAAATAAAAATTACGCCAATCAGAACACAAAATTAAATTATCAAGCCAAATCATGATGAAGGAGGGAAAGAAATTGTGAGGAATGGATTGAAGAAAGAGATCCCCAATCCGTGACATTCCAGTTATTGTCAAGATCAAAGCCCATTTAACCAAACAATCAACAATAGTATTCCACTCATCAAAAAAATGAAAATAAAAAATCGAATCAAAGCGAAATATTTATTCCACATACAAATTAAACAATACAAACGCGCGGGTTAATTAAGGTCAGCCATTGATTATGGTTTCAAAATACGCTGCATAATGTAAAATACTTACTCTTTCTCCTTGCTGAACACCAGGCCAGAAATATGTGAGACCTTGTTGAGCGCATTTTCCCAAATCACCAGTTGCTGGGTGTCGACCCTTTGTCGAACTTTATGGTTGTGAAAGGCCCGGGCATATGCTCCCGCGTCTGTGTAGCGAAGGTCTGAAGGCTGGATGCCATAGAAAATAGGGATAACCTTGGCATTCTCACAAGCCAAGATCCAAACTAGTTCATTCAAGCACCAAGCAGATTCAGCATAGGTATCAGAGAAAATGCAAATATGAAGGGACGCACTTTGAATTGCTCTTTTTATCGCAGGAGATAAAGAATCTCCTGTTTGCAGCTCCTCCACATGCAGAAACACGCGCAGTCCATACTTTCTAAGATTGCGATAGATGAGACTAGCAAGGTTTTTCTTTATATCAGGTCCTCTGTGATTTATGATTACGTGATAGCTTGGAAAACTTTCTTCCATAATGAAACCCTGGAATAGAAAAGGGGCAAAAGGCACATAAGGCCTTGGGATAGAAGTAGAGGAGACAGACTAATTACTCATACAAGGCAGTCCTAGCCATCCAATAGCTGCAACAATAAAGATACCTGAAAGTTTTGGAATGCTGCCTCCATCTCATGCAGGTGGTTTTGTTACATCTAATGCGATGTAAAATTTGTTATAGTAAAATTTCAATTTGTTTTGGAAAGAGAAGTCTCAATTTTCAAATTTTCAAGTCTTTTTGGATTGACTTGAATTTTTTTCTAACAGTTCTAAGATAAATTTGTCATATGACATTATTAAAAGTATTAATTTCTATACCACCAGCATCCTATAAATTCTGGACTTTTTCTTTTCAATATTAACTACTATTATAAAATCTACACAACCATCTAATTGTCAAAACTTCTTGAATATTCTCTGCATATTCTCTCTAGATACCTTAGCAATAGGAATTTTTTTGGTCTAATGATCTCATCATTTTTTAATTATTTTTTATAGTTATTAAAATTTAATATATGAGACAACAGAATTACAATTAAATAGTGTTTATTTAATTCCAGCATCTGCTTTCTTTATTATATAAAGATTCAAACCAAATTCGTAACTGATCTACTTGACAGAGACATGATGGTGTTTGTAAATCCATTAACAGTGGATGAAGTTGAAAATAGTGAATTTTAAGGTGTGATAAAGTCTCCGCATGTAACTCAACAAACTAATCTTTCATTTAACACCTCAATCATACAGAAAATCAGGCTTTCTAAATACTGGGATATTTTGTATACTTGCATATTAAGCAACGCTTATCCAGAGTTATTGAAATAATAATCAATAAATTGAATTTGTTTGACAATGCTTTCTAAAATTAATTAATTATTATTAAAAAAGATATTCAGTATCCGTTATCGCAATGCTAGGGTAGTTTCGACAAAGCTAAACACATAACGTCAACTTTTGTTATTGTCACGAAGAAAATTTTATATAAGCAGGTGTAATGCCAAACTCTCCAACCTTTCTAACGTCCACTCTGCCTACACCAGAATGAGAGGTTTTTTTCCCTCTTTGAAATAAGATATGGACATCAGTCATAGCATTTAGGTGGGGTTAGTTTTGGAGGCGTCATAGCTGTAACTACCTTGGTGGACACAAACACAAAATGTGGAAGAACAAACAAGGCACTGGAACTGTTTGACAAAATACATATGAGAAACACTACCCCAAGTATAAGCCAAACATCTTCGATACTCCAAAACAAGAGGGTCAAGAAAGCTCTCATAACTGGGAGCATCTTCGATACAAACATGCAACTACAGATCAAAGAAAATTCATTTAGCAGGTATAAGCCAATTCTAAGGCATGATGAATCATGACATAGAAAAAGGTTTTCTTCTAACAATAGAAATGGCCAAAATTAATCTCTATTCCCCTAAGTAAACACACATTAGGATGAAGACCAAAGGGAGTTTTGATTATCAGGAAAATCCAGTGCGGGTAATTCTTAAATATGGAAAGTAGACCTTACTGACCTTTCCACCGACAAGCATGGGCATGAGCTCCCTTCAACAATGAAGATGATGGTTGAATAATTGATTCCTTATGTGTATTATATCCCCCTCAAGCCGAGAAGATAGAACATTGAATTGGCCTTTGACGGTAAGATCATTGGAACAGGGAGTGTGATCTAGACTTGTTCACAGATGTGAATAAGCTTATGGGTTTCTAGAATGACTCTCTCTGTAGTCTCATCATGCTTGTGGGTTTGGCTTCCATACTTCTACATCTACAACCATGACACCCTCGCCCACTCCTTGATCATAGCAGTCTTTTCATATCTGTGAATCAAAATCAGATTCGAGAGGAAGTTGGGGTTGCGGCCACATAGAAAATGAACCCCCTCTTCTCAATCCGTTGCAGATTAATGTTACTCCCCTTCTCCATCCCCTTCCATAGTCGCTGAGAAATCTCCCCCACTCATTAGCTTTTTTATAACCATTCTGCTACCATCCTTTCAGCGGTGCGCCGAATTTTCAAACAAATGGATAGCATTAACTCCTTACAGGGCGCTTACAAAACAGGTTGCGAAATCTATATTTAATTCTCCAAGGCGAAGTGGATACCGAAGACTAACCAATGTCTTTCTTCTTCGAGATACCTGCCTTTTTCCTTGCAGACGGTTGTAAAAATCATTAGATGCAAATGTTTAAATATAGCAGAATCATTGCATTTTGAGTTATTTATCATTTATTATTTATTGCCCACACTTTTTATTTTATTATAATATTCAAGTTTAATTTATTTAATCTAATAATACTATTTTAATGTGATACCTACACAAAAACATTTATCAGCCAAAATGAATCAAATTAAACTAAACATTAATCAAAACCTATCCCTCAATGAAGTCAACAAGACCACAACAGAGGGGCATTACACTTTCTTAGAAGGATGTTTTTTCTTTCTATGAACTGTAGTCCAAGGAGAATCAAAAACAAAATTTGAGAAATTTTGATTAGAAGGGGAAGACTCCCCTCCAGAGTAGCAAACCAGAGGAATAACTGAAACATTAGGTACAACATCCAAAACCAAGCCTGAATTAGTAGGACTTACTACAACCTTTTCCATAACATGGGTCTTAGAGGAGGCAACACAAACAACATTAGGGATAGTCAAATCCAAAGTCCACACTGTAGAATCCACATAAGGAACAACACCCACCACACCTGAGTTAGGTGGAGTAGAAACTAGCATTTGAGGAGAAAAATCCATCACAACACTCAAATTAGGCCTTGCAGAAGGGGAAGTAGGCCTAGATTCATCATAAGAAGAAGAAGCAAAGTCAGCCATAGGGTGAACTGTTAAGTGTTCATGGAGTGCATTCTTCCACCAGGTAGAGGAAGAAATAGGGTTGGAGCTTTTAGATTAGTCACAAGCCAAGTGGCCAACAACCAAAAAAATGTATGCAATGAAAAGGAAGACCCTCATAATCCACAAGTTGAGACCAAGACCAACCATTAACTTGTAGCACAAATTCTCCAGGTAGAGCCTTTGAAAGATCAACCTCCACCAGAATCCTAGCAAAGGAAGTATGAGTGAAATTATTGGAAGCCTTATCCACTTTCAAAAATCTACCAATAGCATTACCAATGCCATCATAGGAAGAGGAACACCAAAACTATAAGGGAAGATAAGGAAATATTACCCAAATAGGAAACACATCCAAAAGTTCTTTCAAAGGATTAAAAGAAAAGGCCCAAGGTCTTAAGGAAAGGGGATGAGAATCCCACATCCACAAATTGTGATCCAAAAAAACTTATTTGTCCTTAGGAGAATTGAAAATCAACACAAAAAAACCCCTTGTAGAAGGGTAAATCTCCATTAAGCCATCAACTAAAGGAGACCAGTGATTGGTAATCCAAAGGTGCAAATTAGGAAGAGAAGGCCACAAGTGACAAAATTTGTAAATAAGAGCATTTTTGGAATAGAAATCTATATTATCAGAAACTTCCTTACCAAGAGAAACAACAAGAGCAACTACAACACAACACATAGGCTACACAACACCCTCTCGAGGTCTCTTAGACTTCACAACATCAACATAAGAAAACTGCCCCACATGAGAGGATGGGGACAACCCAAAAATAGTAGAACCAACAACCCCCTCATTAAACACAACATCAGTTGGGGAAGGCCCAATCATACACATGACATCAATAGAAGGGGAAGCCCCATTCACAACCCCTACCGCAACATCATCAAAAGATGGTTTGAGGCCAGTTGTGGACATCCCAACCACACTCACATCATTCACAGTCACATATGCAAAAATAGGTGTGGGAGAACTCGTGGTTTTCCCAGCACCAAGAACACACTTTGCACCCTAAAAAGAGCCATTCCTAGGCACATAAGGGCCCACGAAACACAACACTGAGGCCAGAGACACATTCGTAGCCAGGGGAGACCAGGAGAGGTTGATATTCAAGTTGCATTGAGGTGACAGGGGCTTTGTGCAAGAGGAACCTAGGGTAGGAGAATTCAAACTAAGCCTTGGGCAAGAGAGTCTAGAAGGTTCCATCAGGAGTATTAACTTTCATAATAATTAGTTTTGTTACTAATAATGATTCCTCTCCAAAATTTAAGGTATGATATACTTTTATATGTATTTTAGTTTAATAGTTGATAGACCTAGATGCACATATATATTTGATGTTTTTTTGTCTAGGTTAATCAATCAATTTATTGATTATTATTTAATATCTTAAGATAGATATGGATACCAATTCATGGAAAACTTCAAGTTGTGGAAAATAAGATTTATAAGAAGTATGGAACATTAAATATTTCTCATTTTTTTAAGTTATTAGTGATCCCTTTAATTACTATTATTGAATAAAAAATTTAATTAGTAATATTGAATAAAAAAAATTCTTTAAAAAATTTAGTCTGTAAATTTAGGTATGACATATTTGTTGCAATGCTTGTGTGGTACTAGATAATTTATTACTTTCATGTTATTTGTTGTGATTTTTTCTTATTTAAATATTAGTTATGATGTTCATTACTAATTATTTTTTCAAAAAACAAAGTTCCTTAATATAAGAATGCTTTTTATAAATAGTATTTACTCCATAATTTTGTAAATAAAAGCATTATTATCCATGTGGTTTATCGGTTATTAGTAGTATAATAAAATGGTGACAATTAGAAAGGATTCAAAATTAGTCCATCACAAGGAAATTGAAAGTAAAAACATTATTATCCATGCAGTTTATCAATTACTAGTAGTATAATAAAATGGTCATAAGTAGAAAGGATTCAAAATTAGTCCATTAGAAGGAAATTGGAAGTAAAAAATATCATATTTTCATTGATTGATTCAAGTAAAAATATGTTCTATAATTCATGTATGAACAAAATTAAAATGACCTAGTTAAACCAAAATAATAAATGGATGATCAAATAGTGACTTCAAAAAGATATTCTATGCAACCCATTGGAATAAAAAAGGACTTGCATTAAAAGTAACTCAGTATATGTGCAAAACCAATAAAGACAATGTGAAACTAAAACTAATTAATAGTATTTACAATTGGCTCACAAAATCTATTTATTGATATGCTAGCATTATATAGTTGGGAGTGATGAACATATTTTTTGGAGCACCCATGCTAAAATACATGTATACACACTGTGCTATCAAAATAATCACCATGTTGAAAATGCGATGCATGCACACCAAAGCACTCTTGCCCTGCAAGGTATGTAGTCAAAAGTGTTATAAAATCCATGGCAAACAACAAAACTTATAATTTATTAGTAAATACCATGAATTTTAAAGTCATTACAAATGCCACGAACTTTCTAGCACTTCCCTACATACCCTACAGGAAAGAATCACTTCTTTTATTTGTTCATCTCTGTGATTTTAAATGAAATATGTGCTACACAAATATCTATCCAATGAACATGATATTTGATGACTACAATAATGCATATTTCCACCTGCAAAAGCAACATGCTCATTAGCAAAGACTAGTTTCATGTTTATGTAAAAAACCAATAAAGATAATGTGAAAGAAAAAATAATTAATGGTATTTACAATTGGTTCACCAAATCTATTTATGAATATGCCAACATTATATAGTTGGGAGTAATGAAAATATTTTTTGGAGCACCTGTGCTGATGTAGATGAGTACAAAGCATGCAATCAACATGATCACCTTGTGGAAAGTCCAGTGCATGAACACTAAACCACTATTGGCCTACAAGGTGTGCAATCATAAATCTTATAAAGTTCATGGAAAATAGTATAACTTATAACCATGAATGTTAAAGTCATGAAAAATTCCATAAGTTTTTTTAAAATCTACCTGCATCCCCTATAGGCCAAAATAGTTGTTTTTTTTTTTCATCTCTATGATTTTAAATGAAATATGTGTTTTGAAAATATTTTCCCAATGAACTACATATCTGATGACTACAATTATGCAAATTCCCACTTGCAAAAGCTTTATTGTATCTAGGCAACATCATAAAGGAAAAATATAAATATCAGAATAAAATAAGTTAGCAGTATTTGTTGTAAATAGAAAGAGACTAAATGAAAGATTGCAGATATATGTCTAAAAGTAAACAATTGGCCAGAAATATATTGAAGAAGTGAAAAGAGCCTTAAAACAATGACAAATACCGTGGATAAGAATGTAGATTATATGTTTTTGGTCGGAAAAGTCGATGTGAGAATTTGTGTGTCAATGTATATAAGCAGCACAAACAATATATGGCGATATGTCCAGCTTACTAAACCCACACTCGTTCTCCTCCCTAACATATTGGCATCATGAAGCCTCATGGGCTCTAGCCAAACCCCTGAGCAAGAAAGACAGGTAAGGTCCATGGAAAATCTCAAGCACTCTTATCATATATCACACAATAACAAAAAAAGATAAATTTTAAAACAACTACTAGAAAAACACTTAAGTATCACTAGTACGTAATAGATGGTCAGGAACCCACATTAAATAGATTGATACAAGATAAGAAATGTACCTAATAGTTGGCTTGTTAATTGAAGGTTGAAGCTACATTATGTGGCAATAAATATTATAGATAATTAGAGAAATTGCAAAAGAGTTGTTAGGAAAACACTTAAGAACTTTAAAGTATAGAAAATAAAAGAGGTAAACTACGATAATGAGCAGATTGTTATGAAAGACCAGGAGAAATGGATAGTGTGATACATATTGAAACAAGTAAGTTGTGTAAGTGGAATTCAAAAACAACTATTAGGAAAAATAGTTAAGAAATCAATATAGACATTCTGAAATTTAAAATAATTAATAATATTTACAATTGCTTCACCGGATCTATTTATTGAAAATGGAAAATTTCTATACTTACATGTACTATTGTTGGTGTTGAACAAGGACAAGTAGCATTGGATGAAGTAGTTGAAGTATGAAAGGTAAGGTCCATGGAAAATCTGGGTATGTGCAGGATCATGATGGGCCAAAAAGTGGCAATATGATGGAATTATGACAAAAGATCACGTTAATAGGCTATGGTTAACATCCATAGCTTTCAAATGGTATCCCACATTTTTGAATTTGAAACATGTCTATGCTTTGCATAGTATTATGGATTAAAAATTGAATTTGATGAAGTTTGACAAGTTGGTGGTTAGACATATGAGTTTTTATATTTTTTTAAAAGTTGTAATAAAAATTAATAATTAATTATTTACTTGGAAAAAATTACAAAAAAAAATATGCATCACATCGGACATGAGTCCTCTACTTATAATATCTAAAATGTTATAAAAAAATACTATCATTTTATTGTGTGGTTAGAGATTGGTCAGAACCGGAGACACCTACTTCTTATTTTTCTTTTGAAATTGAATACTACTAAATTTGAAATTTCAAATTTCTAAAACCGATTTAAAAAAACAGTAGTTTAGAAACTACTTTCAGTGTTGCTCTGATTCTATTCTAATACATATTTTGAAATAATATGAATGTAACTTATTCAAATTTTATGCGATTTGCCTAACTTTGAATTTTATGAATTTTTTACCACTTAAGACTATTTTTCCATGATGATCCTACACATACCCATATCAAGGACTCTTATCATATATCATACAATAGCAAAAAAAGATAAATTTAAAAACAACTATTAGAAAATCAGTTAAGTATCACAAGTAAGTAATAGATGGTCGAGAACCCACATTAAACAGATTGATACAAGATGAGCAATGTAGCTAATAGTTTTCTTGTTAATTGAAGGTTGAAGCTACATTATGTGGTAGTGATTATTATAAACAAATAGAGAAATTGTAAAAGAGCTGTTAGGAAATCACTTAAGAACTTTAAAGTATAGAAAATAAAAGAGGAAAACTATGATAATGAGCAGATTGCTATGAAAGACTAGGAGAAATGAACAGTGTGATACATATCGAAACAAGTAAGCTGTGTAAGGGGAATTCTAAAAACATTAGGAAAAAACAATTAAATCAATATATACTCTAAAATTTAAAATAATTAATATTTTGTTGTACTAAATCTATTTATTGAAAATGGAAAATTTATGTACTTACATCTGTTGTTGGTGGTGAACAAGGAGGAGAACATTAGGATGAAGTAGTTGAAGTATGAAAGGATTTGAAATAGAGAATTTACAACACACCAATTCTTTTGAATGTCTATTGTGTTTGTGTAGCATTATAAAGGAAATACTATAGATATCGAGTAAAAGAGGTTAGTATTCTCTGTTGTAAATAGAAAGAGATAAAATGGAACTTTTTTAATACATGGAATCTTGGCAAAGAGTTGTGTGTAAGCAATCTATCAAGCAAGTTGAAAAGAGAGTCAAGGAAACAATGACAAATGCAATGAATAGAATAGAGTTTTTTTTTAGTAGAGAAGTATGTGTCAAAAGTTTTTGTCCATGTATATAAACAAAAAGAAATATATGATGATGGGAAGAAAAAGAAATAAACCCACGCTCGCTCTGCTCCCTACCATATTAGCATCATGAAGCCTCACAAAAATATGATGAAACATATTGATACAAGATAAATAGTCTATATGACAATTGGATTTTCAATTCTAAATTCAAGCTACATTATTTGGAACTAAACCCCATAGTAAACATATTCATTATTGTATATTTCTTAAGAAGCAAAGGTAAATGAAAAATGATAGAAAAACCCATAGTAAACATATTCATACAAGAGAAGTAGTGTATATAAGAGTCAAGAGCTGTCAACTAAGAATTTGAATCACATTCTTTGAGAGTAAGCCCACATTAAACAAAACTTGTGAAGGAAATGGGTAGCAATAATTTGTGTGAAATGGCTATATTTCCACATAGTTAATTGGGAATTGGAGCTACATCACTTGGCACTAAATATTATAGAAAAATAGAGGACACTTGCCTAGGATTTTTTTTTGGCGACATGGAGCTTACCTCTTGAACAAAGTATGTTGCTAAATGCGCCTCATTGGCTAATAAGAATTGCAAAAAAAAAAAAAAATAACTGACAACCAATCTATTACATAGATTGCTTGTCTTGTATCAATATGTGTCATGATATTCTTTTTTCCTCATCTATTTGAAGGTCCTTGTAATAAATTATTCTATTGTTCCTATAAGAAGCAATGTTTCTAATTTTTAAAATTCTAAATTTTTTATCATGGTTATTTTGTTTGGATAGAACATGTTATATGTATTGCATCAATATCTTTCATGATATTATTTTTTCCTCATCTATTTGAACTTTGTGATAACAAACTATTGTTCATGATATATATTTTTTTAGTTTCCCATAACAAACTTTTCATTATCATAGTTTTCATCTTCTATGCTCCATATTTAAAAGTTGATTTATGATCATCTGTTATTCTCCTATGTTTCTTAAATATTTTCCTAATAGTTCTTTCACAATTTACCTATTTGTCTATAGTGTTTAGTGCCAAATAGTGTAGCTTGAATTTAGAATTGAGAAGCCAAACTGTAGATAGATTGTTTGTCTTGTATCAATCAGGAAAATAAATAAGAGTCATAGGTAAATGAAAAATGGTGCGAAAACATACATAGACCAAAGGAATTCAAAGCAACTCAAAGGTTTTTATCCATGTCATTTACACATGATTGCTAAATGTTATTCCAATACCTGTTACAATTGTCACATAGGTTGCATTCCTTGTAATAATATGTTCCATTGTACACCCCCACCCTTTGGATCTTGATACTGTAAGTATACATTTCCTTTTTGCTATACTTTTTACAAATTTGTTGTTATTGTTACGAGTTTTTACATGGGCATTTTGCATAAATGATTAATTTATTGTCCATGTATTTTTTTCTCTGGTTATTGTTGCTTTTGATAGTAGGTTGGATGGTATTAACAATGATGTGCTATGAATGTGCAAGAAATTAGATTGATTAAGTTTCATTGTCAAAAGAGCCATTGTGGTGTTGGTTTGATAGCAGAGTATGTATTGTTCATGTCATTCAACATAATTAGATGTATGCTTAGTTTTTTCTTCAATTAAATTTTGTCTATATTAGTTTAGTATCTCTTAAGTGTTATTTTCATCCATGTTATGTAGTTAATCTATTTTTCTTCAATATATATATCCGTATATGTCCTTGTGTGTGTTTCAAAGCATTGATTTCCACATACCGTTCACAATCTACACCATCCTCTTTGTAAGGATTTGAAGTTAAATCAATTAGAAAGATACCAAGGAATTAAATATACAAAATATGTGAGAAAGTATATTGGTGAATATATATTTCCAAACGTAGGAATAAATTATGTTGATATTTGCAAAACAGAACTATTAGCATCCCATAGTGAACATTAAAAAAAAAGACACAATAAATAGAACTTAAGAACATGGAGAATAGAAGAGGTGAGCTACAATAATGAATAGTTTGTTATGGGAAAGTAGATATTGATAGAACACAAGCAATCTATGTAACAGTTGGCATGTTAAGGGTATGTGCAGGGTCATGATGGGCCAAAAAGTGGCAATATGATGGGTATGTGGCTATTATTTATTTTTAAAGTGATGAAATGAAGCGAGTTTTGTGAGATTCTCAGCTTTCAAAAATATAAATTATGCTCTACTGAATTTGTGGTAATTTATTATTTTGTTTTCTATTCAAATTATGACTAAAAGTCTAATTGACGGGCATTGTTATCTATAGCTTTCAAAAAAATATCCCACATTTTTAAATCCAAAACATACTTACATTCTATACTTCACATACCTATAGTATTAAAAAAGAAAAAGAATTTCATGAAGGGTTTGATATTAAGTTAAGGTGAATTGAGACATATGAATTTTATATTTTTTTAAGAAGTTGTAATAAAAATTCATAATTAATTATTTACTTGGAAAAAATTTAAAAATATACAGCAGGGGGCATGAGTCCTCTACTTATATATAAAATCTTATAAAAATAATTATCATTTTATTTTGGTTAGGGGTGGATTAGACAGACACCTACTTCTTATTTTCCCTAAAGAGTTAAGGTACCACTGCATTGAAATTTCAAATTTTCATGAGTAGTTAAAAACCTAGTAGTTTAGAAACTACATTCAATTTGCTACAAATTCTATTCTTACATATTTTTGAAATAATATAGATAACTTATTAAAAAAATTTGCCACTTAAAGGCCTTTTTTTTCCATGATGATCCTGCACATACCCTTAATTCAAAATTCAAGCTACATTATATGACACTAAATATTGTAGAAAAAAATGAGAAATTGTAAAAGAGCTATTGTTTCTAAGTTTCAAAATTCTAAGAGTTTCTAGATTGGTATAAAGTACAAACATGACATTCACTTGTACCTTTACATTGCTTTCAATTTTTTTTGCTCTATGTATGTGTTATTTTTTGTAGTTAAAGTTGCAAGACCATTTAGCCAACCTGTGGTGTATTGCTTTTGATGAAACTGCCATTGGTTTATTACAAATCCCAACAAAAGATATCTACATGTTGCAGGACAACTCTGAGTCTACAAAAAATCTTGTTATTGTTAATATCTACTAGAAAATTAGTGTTATTCTAATACCTCTTATACAATTCTCTATTTGTCTACAATATTTACCGCCAAAGGATGTATCTTGAATCTTTTACCAATAAATTTCATATTTTGTTAGCTATGTATAAGTTTAAAGAGATGGGAAAGGTGTGTTTTACATCAAAACATTTAGGATCACATCATATAATTCTTGTCATAACCTAAAGAAAGTAGGTATCATCATAAAGAACCAAGTTTAAATAGTTGAATTATCAAGATGAAAAGATAACTCTATAAGTTTAGAAAAAGGCAGTCAACTGGATATAATATGTAGTGTATTTGTAGTAGTGAATGTATGACTGTGAAAGACAAAACCACAAAACCCATGCTCATTCTCCTCCCTACCATTTTGATATCATGAAGCCTCATGGGATCTAGCCAAACCCTTGAGCAAGTAAAGTATGCAAGGCCCATCAAAAATTTAATAGAGCCATAACATATATCACACAATAGCAAAGTAGGGGAAATTTTGTTGTTTCCATATATGATTTTTTATATTGTACTATTTCTTTTCCATGCAACAATTTTTAAAATATGGATATGTTGATAAAGAGATGGGTATAGATAATTTTTTCCATAAGTTAACAAGATAACTGTGGAGACATGGAAAAATGTAATGTTTAGAATATACTATGTTTTTGGTGATCTAGGGCATGTATGAATTCATGCATGCATGTATATCATATATTTCACAATGGAAAACTTACAAAAAAAATTTGTGTTCTCATAGATGATTTCCTTTTTCAGTGCTGGTTTTGCTGCAATAACTTTAAGGAAAAGAGAATGCAAATAAAGAACTAGGTAATATGGGACTTGTCTATAATATTGATAAGTATAGGGGAAGAGCAATATATGGGAGATCTTGTTTGAAAACATAACCAATTTCGTGGATGGGAAAGCTAGATATCGTTAATAGTAAAATATAATTCTATAAAACAAATCATGTTTATGCTTACAATGATGACCATCTTCTAGGCAACAATTGTCACATAGATGGGCTTCATATCTCCTTTTCCATCTATGCTTGCATTGAGCCCAACATAATATTATTGCGAATCAACATATTATTAAAATATATCAAAATGTCTCTCGTTTGTTAGATGTATATGGAATGGGGAAAAGAATTTGCAACACAACTTATAGTAACAATAAGAGGTCAAATTTTGTAGGTTGTCAAGAACAACACTTGTTCCAATGTACACACACTAAAACACTCTTGCCCTGCAGAGTATGCAGTCAGAAGTGCTTCAAAATCCATAGAAAACAACATGACTTGTAATTTCTTGGAAAATTCCATCAATTATAAAGTCATGAAAAACACCACAAATTTCATAGCATCTAACTACATTCTCTATAGGGAAAAATAGCTCCTCCTTTTCTTCTTCCTTGCAATCTCAAGTGCAATACATTGTTCATAAATGTTTGACCAATGAACTGCATAACCCATGATTACAATTATCTAGATTTCTATCTACAAAAAAAAAGCATGCTCACAAGGGAAAAATAGTTTCATGTTTATCAATTACATGGCATGAGCTTGACACACAACACCCTACTCCTTAATAACATCAATTTTTTCATAAAGCCTCTATGCATCAAGATCATGCCTCCTATCATGAATGGTAAGTGTTTGCTCACACAAGGGTTAATGCATGTTGGTGTTGTTGTATAGTGGGATGAAAGGAAGTAAATATAGTGTTACATGTTATAATATGACAAAGTATACAAGCATACATGAGAAAAGGATCAAAAATAATAGTGGGTTGTTGATATGCGAGCATTATATGGTTGGCAACGATGAACATATTTTTTCAGAGCAGCCATGCTAAAGTAGACGTATACAAAAAATGCAATCAACATGATCATCACGTGGAATAAGAGACTTGTAAAGTGCCATGCCAAGCAAAACACATTGAAACATAGAGAATAGAACAAGTGAACAACAATAATGAACAACCCGTTATGGGAAAATGGGGAAAACAACATCATGAAGCATATTGATAGAAGATAAGAAATTTATGTAACAATTGGCCTATCAATTCAAAATTTGACCTACATTATTTTTCACTAAATATTATTGACAATCAAGCATTACTATAAAATAAATATTAGAAAACCACATGAGCACCACAAGAAACTGATAGATGACCAGTAGCCTACATCAAACAAAAAATTACAATAATGCACAATTTTTTATGGGAAAAAGAATCCCATGAAGCATATTGATAGAAGCCAAAAAATATATGTAATAGTTGGCTTGTCAATTCTAAATTTGAGCCACATTATTTAGCACTAAACATTAAACACAAATAGAGAAACTGCAAAAAGAACTATTAGGAAAACACTTGAGAACCACAAGAAAGTAAGAGATGATGAAAAACCGACATTAAATGGAAGAAGATCATAGGATGCCATTTATTGTTTTAGTTATCTCTATGCATCTTTTCCGTTACACCCATTAACATAGGAGAAATTGTAGATTAACATAGGAGTGACTATTGGAGATAAGATTAGTTTGGTTGGTGTTAAGTATTATTGTTTCTAATATCTCTTTTATATGTTAAATTTATTTATTTGAAGTTTTTAGTGGGTTTTTTTTGTCATCCCAACCATCAATAGAATTTCTCATGCAATAACTCTTTTACAATTTCTTTGTTTGTCTACTACTATTGCATTGTGAAATGAGACATAGTGGCCTTGCTATATATATATATATGGATATATATTTCTACCTCTACTATTGGTCACATTCCTTTTGTCAAGCCCAGTTCAAATTAAGAACCCAGCCCCAATGAAGAAATTGTTGTTACACATTGTTTAGATACTAATAGAGTTTTAGTTTGGAGCATATTCAAGCATACCTAAAATCCTATTAGTATGTCAAAGGTGTAATGGAAATTTCTTCACTTGCACTTGATTCTTTATTTGAAGTGGATTCTTCACTTTAAATATTGTTTGTAAGTAAATTCACATACATACATGCCCACATATCAAATTTTTTATGGGAAAATTTCAAATCAAAGCTAAACACTTAAGAATCACAAGAAATTGACACATGATTGGGAACCCAAAAATTTCACAATTAAAAAATCAAAAACAATTCTTCTTCCAAGAATAATAGAATGATTTGTTATAGGGACTTTCACACAAATCAGGAAAAAAAGAGTATCATCAAACATATTCATACAAAGAAAACAATCTATGTATCAGCTGGCCTATCAATTCAAAATTCAAGCTGCATTATCTGGCACTCAGTATTGTAAAAAGATAGGAAAATTGTAAAAGAACTATTAGTTAAACGGGTATGTGCAGGATCATCATGAAAAAAATAGGCCCTTAAGTGGCAAAAAATTCAGAAAAATTAGAGTTAGGCAACTTAACCTAAAAATTTGAATAAGTTATCTATATTATTTCAAAAATATGTAAGAATAGAATCTGTAACAAATTGAATGTAGTTTCTAAACTACTAGGTTTATTATTATTTTTTAAAAATCTATTTGGTAAAAATTTGAAATCTCAATGCAATAGTACTTAAATTTTAGGGAAAAACTAAGAAGTAGGTATTTGTCTGACCACCCTAACCACAATAAAATGATAATATTATTTTATAATATTATAGATATAAGTAGAGGACTCATGCCATGATGTGATGCATATTTTTTTGTAATTTTTTTCCAAGTAAATAATTAATTATGAATTTTTTATTACAACTTTTAAAAAATATAAAAACGCATTTGTATGACCACCTTAACTTGGTCAAAACTTCATGAAATTCATTTATTTTTTTAAAAATCCTATAGTATGTAAAGCATAGAATGTGACACATTTTTTGGATTCAAAAAATGTGATACCATTTGAAAGCTATAGATGTTTTTCAATCAACCTATCAATTAGGACTTTAGTTTTAATTCAAATAGAAAATGAATAATAATTATTTATTAAATTCAAAGTAAAGCATAATTTATATTGGTGGAAAGATGAGAATCTCTTTTAAAAACCCTTTTTGTTTCATCAATTTTGGGTTAAAAAAAAGTCGTTAGCCACATACCCATCATATTGCCACTTTTTGGCCATCATGACCCTGCACATGCAAACATACATACATATGTATACATATACACATATAGGCATATATATCTATAGTACATATATATGTATGTATATAAATATATATATACATATATACTTATACATATATACACATACATACATATATATGTATATATTTACATACAATGTAAACTGTGTGTGTGTATACATACACATATCTATATGTGTCTCTTCTCAAATATATATATATATATATACTCTATATATATATATATATATATATATATATATATATACATATATACATACATACATACATATACATACATATATATCTACATACATACATATACATACATACATACATACATACATATACATATACATATACATATACAAATACATATATTTATGTCCTTTGTTTATTGTTTGCAGTTATCTCTACGCATCTTTGGCATTATACCCATTACCATAGGAACAATTAAAGTTAAATCTTCTCTCTTTCACCTAAGAATACGACAATGTGAAACTTAAAATAAGTTATAGTACATGCATTTGACTTGAACTGGCTTCTTCACTTCAAATATTCTTTTTAAGTAATTTCACATACATGGATTTCCATAACATAGAAAATACTTATACATGCCATTTTAAACTCTACTTAAAATCACAGTCTACATAAATACGAATAAACATAGTATACAAATATGTTTAGATATACATATGTATATATAAATTGGTGTGGCATTCTCAAATGAGCCACAATGCTCTTTGTCTACATATATGGATATATATATCTTCCTATATGTTTGAAACCAACACCACAATGGCTCTTTTGACTATACAATTTACTCAAAGTATACTTTCCCACATGACAACATTGAATATTGTATTTAATTTGTCTGCTGCCATCGTACAACAATGACAGGATGCATTAACCCACATTAAATATAACTTTAAAATCTAGAGAATAGAAGATGCAAACTACAATAATGAAGCATTTGTTATGGGGGACTAGGAAAAAGAATATCATGAAGAAGAGTTTGTTGTGGGGAAGTTGAAACAGATTAGGAAGAAAGAATATAATAAAACATATTGATATAAGACACTGCCATCCCACATAATTAGCAAACTCCACCACTTACATAAACAGATCCAGGTAGTTTCTTCTAGGGAGCCTCAAGTAGATCAAGGAGAAAAGAAAATCATGAAACATATTGATATAGGACTCCAGGAAAAGTAGCTTGAATTTTTGATTAAGCTTGTGGCATTATATGCATTTTTGTATAGGTTATTGCTACTCATTGGCTTTATGAGTTCTATTTAATGTGGGTTTCATGCCAAAGAATGTAGCTCAAATTTTGAATTGACAATCCAACTCTTACATAGACTGCTTGTCTTGTATGAATATGTTTAGTGTGGGTTTTCAATCATCTGTGATTTACCTATGATTCTTAAGTTTTTTTTCTAGTAGTTGTTTTACAATTTCCCTATTTTGTCTATAATATTTAGTGGCAAATAATGTAGCTTGAATTTTGAATTGACAAGCCAACTATTACATAGAATTTATTGTTACACCTTGTCTAGATTATCATAGAATTTCAAGTAAGCAGGAATATGTTGCAAACTGAAATCTATACATGCATTTGACTTGTACTGGGTTCTTCACTTTGAATATTATTTGTATGTAATTTCACATACATACATGTCCATATCTAAGACTATTTGTCTTGTATGAATATGTTTAGTGTGGGTTTTCGATCATCTATGATTTACCTATGTTTCTTAAGTGTTTTTCTAATAGTTGTTTTATAATTTCCCTCTTTAATGTGGCCTTTAAATCATCTGTCATTTACCTCTGATTCTTATACTATTTTTCTAATAATTCTTTTACAATTTCTCTAAATAAAATCATCATATAAAAGTTATTAGAATAATACTTATTCACTACTAAATATTATAGATGGGAAAATGACAGATGTTTGAAAACCCACTTTAAGTAGAACTTAAAAATATGGAGAATACAAGAGGAAAACTATGATATTAAATAGTTTGCTATGGGAATTGAAAAAAGGAATATCATGAAGAATAGTTTGTTATGGGGAACTTGAAACAATTGAGAGAAAAAGGGAAATTGGAAAAGAGCTATTAGAAAAACACTTAACAATCACAAGAATATGGCAGATGTTCAAAAACCTACAAACAAAGAAATTGTAAAAGGTCTATTAGATGAAAAATCCTATTTACAACTGAGTTGATGAAAATCCTAGTGAAAACTTCAAACAAATAGCTTATTAGCTAAAAATATAAATCAAAATAGATAAAAGAGCTATTAGAATAACAAACAATAAACGAAGCACGAAAAAATTACTAGCCCTAACCATACTTTTTGATGAATGAAACAAGATTGAACTATAATAAATCCATCTATACACAACTATAATCTCTTTAAAGTCTCCAAAATGGGTATAACAGTAAATATACAAACATATAACAAACAACAATAAGTAGAGAGTAATGCGAGGAATGTGAGCTGGCGCTCCGAGCGGAACTGGAGCCGTTTTAGCGGGAAAATAGGTTTAAATCTGGAAATCGCAGGAGATGGTGGTTCGAGGAATCTCAAGCCATCGAGAACTCTTCTTCAGACTGGATAGAAGGTAAAGCCGGATCCCAATGAAAGCACTACCATAAAGTCCTCGTGATCCGTGGAAAGGTTGGGTCTTCTATTCCCAAAGCCGGGAGGGATTTCGTGGCGGCTCCGTGGGGATGAAAAGGTAAGTCGCGGTTCACGTTTGAATGCCAATAATTCCTCTTTCCCTCGCCGTATGTATCCTCCGGGATCCAGTATTCGTGAGTTTTCTATTTCTGTGCCAGATGAAATCATAGACCATAATATTGCTAGGATGGAGAATGTTTTGGTTGGAAAATTTTTGGGTCCCAGGCCCAATATTGAAGTGGTAAGGGAGTTTGTTAAAAAAAAATGGAAAACCAGTGGTCTGGTTTCGGTTGCGGCACTCCCAAGGGGTTTCTTTGCTTTTCAGTTTACCTGTATTGAGGATTCTAGGGCTGTTCGTAGTGGTGGTCCTTGGGTAATCGGAAAGTCCTCCTTGGCCCTAAAGAAATGGTCTTCTAGGGTAGATCTATCTGATTCAATCTTCGAAATGGTGCCATTTGGGCTAGATTGCCTGGTCTTCCTTTGGAGTACTGGAACACTGATATCTTCAATGGGATTGCTAGTTCTTTTGGTGAACTTCTATCCATTGACTCAATGACAGCGGCAAGAAAGCGTTTGGTCTTTGCTAGAATATGTGTTGGGGTTTCACAAAATGTTGATCTTCCGTCTTCGATTGACATCCAATCTAAGCTAGGAGTTTGGAAGCAAGCTATTGAATTTGAAACAACACCCTTTGTTTGTTTCAAATGTCAAAAATCTGGGCATTGGGCAAAGAAATGTCCGCTAAATAATAAAAATGAAAAAGAGAAAGCGGCCAGCACCAAGAATGTTTGGATAAAAAAGCCAGAGGAGGTTAAGAATGTGCCTGCTCCAAATGTGAAGGAGAACTCCGAGGGAAATCCTTTCCTCAAGATTCGAAGGAGATCCACAATGGCCTGAACAAGGAAGCTTGTCCTGGGTTTGATGGCACTTGTTCTCAGGCTCCTAAGGATCCGAAAGATTTGGTATCACCTTTTGAGGTAAGTGGGGAAGGTATTCCCTCTGAGAAGGAAGCCCGAGATTCGTTGAAGAATGATGTATCCAGAAATGATGTTTCGGTTTTTGTTCCGTCTTTATCTTTATTGTCGACTGGAAGTATGAATATCCCTGGGCTAGAGGATATACCCATTAAGGGTTTATCCTTGGAAATAGAAATTCCTGCCCCTTTCCTTTCTCCTTGTATTAACCCTTGCTCCAACGGGGGTCAGGATCAGGAGATTGCCAATATGGAAGTAGTGAAGGATACTTTTGATAGTCAAAGCATGAATCTGAGAACCCCAAAGCATAATACTTCTGAACCCAAGAATGGTTTAATGGATACCCTCCCTTGGGACCAGAGATTGTATTCTGAGAAGGATGGGGAACTAGGCAGAGAAATGGAAAGCCAAGATGAAACCGAGTGGGAGGAGGTGATATCACATTCAAAATCCAAAAAGGAAAAAAAGGAGGAAAAAAAGAGAATGAAGGAAACTTCAAGTGGTGTGGTAACAAGGACTAGAGCCAAGGCCGATTGTGGGACATCCAAGCCCTGCTTGGGAAGAAAATCTGAAAAATGGCAAAGGGAGCAAGGTAGCCTACAGGATATTGCGGATGGCATCCAAATGACCATTCCGGAGATACTTCAATCCCCAGGTAAGAAATGAAAATAATGTCTTGGAATATAAGAGGGCTGAATAGTCGTCATAAAAAGGATGTTTTGCAAAATTTTGTTAGGGACCACAATCCCGATATTCTCCTTATTCAAGAATCTAAAATGCCTAAAGATAAAGTAGAAAATCTTAAAAAATTTCAGCACTGTGGGGCTCATGGTAATAGTTCTGCGGGTGCTTCGGGGGGTATAGTTACTTTTTGGAACAAGTTAATTATTAAAGGTGAGCCCTTAATGGAGAATGGTAATGTGGTGGCCACTAGATTTACTCACATTAGAGACAACTTTTGTTGGATCCAATCTAATGTTTATGCTCCGAATTGTATGAAGGCTAGAAACTCTTTTTGGCTTGGGTTATCAAGTTTTTGAAGATGTTTTGCTAATGAAAACTGGTTGGTTATGGGTGATTTCAACACCCCCCTTCTGAATGATGAGAAATTTGGGGGATCTCAAATCAATTGGGAAAGTAAATCCGGCCTTTCCGATTTCATAAACAACAATGCTTTGATTGACTTAGATTTACAAGGAGCTTCTTACACCTGGTCTAATAGGAGGTTTGGGTCTGACTTGATCCAAGTGAGGCTTGATAGGGCCCTGGTCTCGGGTCAATGGTTTATAAACTTTTGTTGTGCTCTGAGAGCCTTGTTAAGGGTTGGATCTGACCACTTTCCCATCTGTCTTATTGCGGATCCTACTAAGGTGAAAAAGAACTTACCTTTCAGATTCAAAATTTTTTGGCTTTCTCATCCTCGAATTTTTGAGGAAATACGTAGATGGTGGAATGTTGATATCTCTGGCACTGCTATGTTTAGGGTTGCTAAAAAACTAAAGGAAGTGAAAACTAATGTGCGAAGATGGAAAAAGGATGCTTTTGGTAATCTTTTTGGTTCTAAAATGGAAATCCAGGGTAAAATTCAGGAGATTCAAGTCAAAATCCAGAAATGGGGATACATTGACAATTTTAGAGAAAAGGAAAATGAACTCCTTATTCAACTGCACGATATCATTGCTAAAGAGGAAGTGTTTTGGCGGCAAAGGTCTAGGGTGTCCTGGTTGACTGAGGGTGACAGGAATTCCAGATTTTTTCATCTGACTGCTTCTAAACACAGGGCTGCTAATAGAATCAATCTTATTGTCTCTAATGGGACTAGTTTTGAGGAGGAAGATGATATTAGAGAACAAGCTGTCCTTTTCTTTAGAAACCTTCTTTCGAGTAATGGAGAGATTGTTACTGAAGCTCAAGATTCTATGATTGAAGCAATACCTCAAGTGATTGGTCATAATGAAAATTCCTTAATCACTGCTATACCCTCCAAAACTGAAATAAGGAAAGCTGTCTTTTCCTTTGATGGCAACAAAGCTCCTGGACCTGATGGTTTTCCTTTATTCTTCTTCCAAGTGTTTTGGGAAATTGTTGAAACGGATGTGGTGAACGCTGTCAAGGAATTCTTTGGATCAAGACGTCTGTTGAAAGAACTGAATGCTACTTTTGTGGTCCTTATTCCAAAAAAACCCGGAGCTTCAGAGTTTCAAGCTTTTCGGCCAATCAGCCTGTGTAATTCCATTTACAAAATTATCTCAAAGGTGTTGACCTCAAGAATGCTTTCTGTGCTGCCCCAGATTATTGCCCCACAACAGAATGGTTTTGTGCCAGGTAGGTACATTATGG
Source organism: Sequoia sempervirens (assembly GCA_007258455.2). Lineage (NCBI taxonomy): Eukaryota > Viridiplantae > Streptophyta > Pinopsida > Cupressales > Cupressaceae > Sequoia > Sequoia sempervirens. The sequence continues at coordinate 18,528 of VDFB02001479.1, read as the reverse complement.
ACTCTGTTGTTACTGTTCATGAGAACTTACATTCGTTAATAATGTCAAAAACTGAAGGGTTTATTCTTAAACTTGACATTTCAAAAGCCTATGATCGGGTTGATTGGGCCTTCCTGTTTAAAATTATGGATAAGTTTGGTTTTAATAACAGAGTCATTCAGTTGGTGAACCAGCTTGTTTCGACAGTTACTTCTGCTGTCATTGTGAATGGATCACCATCAAGGTTTTTTCAGACATCCAGAGGCCTCAGACAGGGAGACCCTATTTCTCCTATTCTTTTTACCATTTTGGCTGAGAGTTTAGGCAGGAATATTAAAAAGCTTATTGATCAAAGATCCCTTATTGGCTTAAGACCTTCTTCTTCTCCTCTTATTTTCTCTCACCAGCAATTTGTTGATGATACTATTCTTATGGGAAGATCTACGGTGACTGAAGCTAAGACTTTTAAAAAAATCCTGAATCTTTATGAATCTGCTTCTGGGCAAGTTGTCAATAGGGCTAAGAGTTTAATCTTTTTCATCAACACTCCAGAGCATAGACAAGCTAAACTTGCTCAAATTCTTGGATGTCGTGTTGAGTCTCTTCCTTCAACTTATCTTGGCTTACCTCTTTGCTCTAAACCTCCAGAATCATTCTGGATTTCTCTGGTTGAAAAATTCAATAAGAAGTTATCAGGATGGAAAGGAGCTATTCTAAGTCAAGCTGGAAAAGTCCAACTCCTTAAGGCTTCTTTGCAAAATCTTCCTACTTATGCTCTCAGTATATTTAAAATTCCTGCCAAATATGCTGAGGCCATTGAAAAAATTCAGAAAAGGTTTCTATGGTCTGGAGTTGAGGACAAAAGGAGAATGCCACTTGTTGGTTGGGATTTGGTCTGTAGACCCAAATCAAGGGGGGGCTTGGGTTTAAGGAAAATTAAAGTTTTAAATGTGTCCCTTCTTGCTAAACAGCTTTGGAGAACTCTTACATTAAATGGAGAATGGCGTGATACCTTAAAAGCAAAATATTTCAATAACTATGAGTCTTTAAATGAAATTTTAAACTCTTCTTCTTTACCTTGTGGGTCTGTGTGTTGGAATGATATGGGTAAAGGAAGAAAGCTTTTAGAAATGGGAACTGGATGGCTGATTGGAAATGGAAATTTAGTTAGATTTTGGGAAGACAGATGGCTATTTAAAGATCCTTTAATTAGCATAGAGAATTATAGTAAATGGATGAATGATTTCAAAAAGGAATTTGGAGTCTTGGTTAAAGATTATTGGAGGAATGGAGGTTGGGTTGATTTGACGACCATCAGTCCGGATCTAGGTCCTATTCAGTCAGCTTTCAGAGCCATTAGACCAGCTCAACACCAGGTGGAGGATCTTGTTGTTTGGTTAGATAACCCGTCTGGTATATTTTCAGTTGCCTCTGCCACTTCTTTGTTAGACAGTCCGAGGGAGCATCCTCCTTTCTGGGCTAAGGCTTGGATTAATCACTTGACCCCGAAAATCAACATTTTCTACTAGATAATGCTAAAGAATAAGATCCTCACTTTGGACAATCTTGGCAAAAGAGGAATTCAATTACCAAATAGGTGTTATATGTGCAGGAAGGAAGCCGAGACTGTTAATCATCTTTTTCTCCATTGTCCTTATGTGTCGAATATTTGGGATAAATTATTGGGGCTTCTTGAGGTGGTGTGGGTCTTCCCTGCTTCTGTTGAAGATTTCTTCTTTCAATGGAAAGCTCCTTCAAAAAATCCATTTGTGAGAAAGCTATGGTCTTTCATTTTTCCATTTGTTTCTTGGAATATTTGGAAAGAAAGGAACAATAGAGTTTTCAGAGATAAAGAGATGACGGAAGGGGACGTGTATGCTAAAATTGTAAGAGCAATAAAAGAAATTTTATCTTTGATACCTGGAAAAATGTTTGAGAAAGCTATATGGTCTCCCTTTGATGTTGCTACAGCCGAAAAGTGGAATTCAAATTTAAGTGGGACAAAAATTCTTAAATCTGGAGTTTGTGGGAGAGATAATGCTATCTGGTCTATGCCACCTTTGGGTTGGATTAAAGCCAACTTTGATGGTGCAGCCAAAGGCAACCCTGGTAAAGCTGGCAGTGGGGGTGTTATAAGGGACAACACCGGGACTTTTATTGCGGATTTTGCTGTGGACATTGGAATTCAAACTAACCATGTTGCGCAAGCTGTTGGGGCTTTTCATGCTGTCAGCCTAGCCGTCAAGATCAACACAAAAAATCTGTGGTTGGAGGGCGATTCTTTGAATATAATAAATTGTATTCTTGGGCTTACCCCCCCTCGTGGACCATCAAAAAGTGGATCGAAGACACGCAAGCTTTATTAAGGAAATTTGAAAAAGTGAAAGTTTCACATGCCTATAGAGAAGCCAATATGGTGGTGGATTTCTTCGCCAACGAAGGGGTTAAGAAAGGTGGGGAGAACACGTGGAGGAAGAATGACAACCTCCATAATGAAGTGAAAGCGCTAATTTATTATGATTCAGTGCATGGGAGAGAAGGCAATCTTAGTCATGATGAAATGGATAAAGATCCAGTACATCGATTTCATTAGATTTGATGGGACCGACGTCACTTTCTTTTTCAAGAAGAGTCTGCGGCACGCTTTCTGGGTGTTCGACAGAAATTGCCTAAACGGGACCCAAAGCAACCGTTCTGAGTGGTATTACAGTGGGCTGACTATGGGTGGAGAAAGGAAACGCGTGGAGCCGAGCAATTTCCAGGAGCATAGAAAGAATACTAAAGCATGGGAAAGAATTGAAAAGGGAGGTTTAGTCCCTTATATGGAAAAGCTCCATGGTACGGATGAAGAAATGCTGGACTATTTTGTCAAAAATTGGAAAAATGGAGAGATCGTGTTGTTTGGAAGGAATGTTAAGCTGAGTGAGGACTTAATTGGTGAAATAACAGGTCTCTCGACTGAGGGTGTTAAATTCTACCATGATCACGTTTCTCTGATGAAGCGGTTATCAAGTTTCCCAAAAAAGATAAGGAGAAAGTGAAGATGGTCAAGGTTGCTAACAGTTACTTTGATGTGGAGTCCATCAAATCTATTTGGAGGAAAGTTTTAAGAGTCATCATGGAATATATTACGGTTGATGGACGCTTTACCAGAGCTTATGGTTACCACTTTGCCATTTTGAATCATTTCCATCATAAAGTTCGTATATCTTTGCCTTTCTATTTATTTTCCTCTTTGAAGAATTGTCTCGATGATGTAGAAAGAAACCCTAGAAGGAATGCTATTATCCACCCTGGTCTTGTTAGGCTCATTTTTGAGCATTTTCAAAATCTTCCTGCTCTGCCTAAAACTATAGATTTTGAAGAGCTGGATGATGAGGAAACTGAAAGTAGTAAGGAAATTGAGCCCCGGGCCCCCCCTGCTTGTGCTCTTGTTGGCCTTAATACCTTTGCTCCCCTATCTTTGTCCGATCGGAAAAATCTAAAGGATCCTGCCCTGCTGTCTTATCCTAAACGACATCCGCTGCATGAGGACCCTAGTCTGGATTTGGCTTCTCTGCATTGTCTTAATCCCCAACCGTCTCCTGGGTGCCCCACTTCGGGTTTGTCCCCTGGTGTTAAGGGTAACCCTATTATGAAACTTGTTTCATACTTTGGAAATTCTATGGAGATCATATCTGAGAAGCCCTTGGTTAGTAAGGAATCGGCCCCTAGTGCCCATGCTTTTGGACAAGTTGGGAATGACCATTTTGAAACCCTTATTCAGGATGAAATTAATTATGCCCTGAAAATGCTCAAGCTTGAGGAAATGGTTAGTGTTGCAGAAAAAAGTACAGAGGGTCTTTTTACTGTTCTCAAATGGACCCAGAAAGAAGTTTGTGACTTGAAAGGCCGTGTTACTGTTCTCAACAATAAGGTTATGGAACTGGAGTAGAAAATCAGTTGGGACAGAAGAGATAATGATGAACAGGAAATTCCTTTACCGAGGAAAAGACAGCAACTACAGGAGGATAGATTGAAAAGTATTGAATGTAATATGTCCAAAATTGGACAAAACATAAGGGAAACTATTGCAAACAACCACAAAATTGCAAGGCATAATACTATCATCATAAATGCGATGGTGGAAAAGCTTGAAAAAAGTCAAAAGGGTTCGCTAGTGGTGGATCTAGATGCGAACAGAGGCGGCAGCAAATCGGCCGGTGAAGGTATTTCGACTCATACCAGAGCAAACATAAAGAGGAAAACCCCGACTTCTTCACACAGTTCAAATCCTTAAGCAGGGGTTACAGGATATGCAGAATGTTGAAAAAGAAGCTGAGGAATTACTGAATAATCTGGAGTAATGTGGTGTTTGGTTTTCTGGGTTTTTTGGGTGGTCCTTTTGGACCTGCTGTCTTTTGTTGCTGTCGTTTCTTTTTTGGGACAGCTGTTCGGTTGTTGGTACTTTTTATGCTTATCTTTTGTTTGTTTGAACTTCATGGTTTTAGGTCCCTGTAAAACCTTCTTTTTTCAAAAACAATAAGTAGAGAGTGAAAAACATAAACAATAAATTAATCATTTACAAACAATACCCATGTAAAACGACTTATAGATTCTGGACCACAGTAACCACAAACAATAAATGAAATGCAAAAAAATTACTAACCCTAACCATATTTTTTGGCAAAAGAAAGAACATTTAACTCCAATAAATCCATCCATATAGAGCCCAAATCTCTTTGAAGTCTCCAAACTAGGTATAATGGAAAATATACAAATTACTAACCCTAACATATTTTTTGGCGAAAGAAAGAAGATTTAACTACAATAAATCCATCCATGTAGAGCAATAATCTCTTTGAAATCTCCAAAATGGGTATAGCGAGAAAGATACAAACATATAATAAGCAACAATAAGTAGAAACCAAAAGACATGAACAATAAATTAATCATTCATGCAAAATACCCATGCAAAATGACTTACAGATTCTAGAGCACAATAGTCTTAAAACCCTCTAATATGTTGTAAAACGGAGTTGAAGATGATGATTTTTACAATAGTCTACTACCAAACCAACACCACAATAGCTCTTTCGATAATGCACCTTAATCAATATACTTTCTCATACATTTCACAACACATCAGTGTTAAAACCGTCCAACCTGCTATCAAAAGGAACAATAAGCACACAACGAAATACATGAATAATAAATAGTCTACTATCAAACGAACACCACAATGGCTCTTTTGACAATGCAACTTAATCAATATAATTTCTCACATATTTCATAGCACATCACTGTTAAAACCCTCCAACCTACTATCAAAAGCAACAATAACCAGAGAACGAGAGACATGAACAATAAATTAATCATTTATGCAAAATACCCATGTAAAATGACTTACAGATTCTGCAACACAATAGTTTTAAAACCCTCCAACCTGCTAAAAAATGGATCCAAAGGCAATTATTTTAACAATATCCTACTATCAAACCAACACCACAATAGCTCTTTCAATGATACAACTTAATCAAAGTATAATTTCCCCACGACAACATTGAATATTGCATTTACTTCGTTTGCCCCTATCATACAATAACGATAGAATGAATGAACATTCCCATGAGCAAACACTTAGGATTTAGCTTTTGTGTATCGAGGAAACCAACTCCACCACCACCAACCGATGTAATTACCAACCCCCACATCACCTCAAAAAAACCTGGTTAAGTTGTCGCCGACTAGGTCATTTTTTAAACTGACAAATCCAATTCATGGTTGGGCCAACGAAAATCCTGGTGGAAACTAACAAACAAAATAGCCTATTAGCTAATTAAATAACTTGTATTTAAATAATTATTTATCCAAGCCGATTTTAGGTTTATGCATTTTTCCCCTCTTTGAAGTGATGTGCTTACACATTGCTTCAAAGAAAAATTTATTGTGCTGTCAATTTTTTTTATATTCCCGAGATGCTGATTTTCGAGTGATGATGGATATATGCCCCCTTGGGAGATAAATTAGGGAATTTTTGATATTTTTAGGATTTTTTAAAAATTTAAATTTTTTTTTAAATATTTTCTATTGAATTTCAAATTTTATGATGCTGAGACAATTTATCTCTCAAAAAATAATACTGATCTTGCCAAGTGATTAGTTTATTAATTAAGGCCCTTATTAATAAATAAATAAAACAACCCACTTGAATCCCCTTTAAAAGGTTAAAAATATGTGAAAAGTGCTCATTTGTGTCATTTTTCATTTTGGGGATTAGAGTGATTGAGAAACTTTGTGCAAATTTAGTAAGATGGTGATCCCAATCCAAACCCACCGATTCAAGGGAGTTCAACACCATAATCACTCAGCCACATATGGATCTCTAGTATCTACCCAAAAAAACCTCCTCATGAATTTTGAATTTCATTTTTCATACGTTTTTCATGTTTGAATTTTTGTTTTATGCATTTTAGCACATTAGGGGTCCGATATAGCGCATTTGGTCACTGTTCTAGCACATATAGGAAAGTAGCGCATAAGATCAAATTGTCAAAGTATTTAGTCAAGGTTGTAGCATATTCTATAGATATGGGTGTGGGAGCACATATTTGTCACTCAACCTATTGTAGAAAGCTAGCATCTAGTTGGGAGACCATACGTTCATGTATATACAAGTCCAATTTTCTAGTATAAGCTAGGAAAATTAGAGTACTAGCAGAGAGTTTTGGATGACCTGGATAATGTTACATGGAGGCCATATTTAGACTATGAGTAGTGGATGGAGGATGACACAAAGATTCCATATGTATGTACTACAAGGTACTTGATTGGAAGGATGGCATTTGTTATCAAGAGATTCATACTGATGAGAGTGTTGTGACAGTATGGTAGAGTACAGGCTATGCCCTAGGGAGTGGATTTCTATGCACACAGACGAGTAGACATTCTGGAGTGGGGACCTTTGCTATCATATGATGTAGCATGTCAGGATAACTATGGGTTATAGCCAATTATATTGGAGTATCATCTAAAGATTATAGAGGTTGGAGTGTCACATGAGTATTCCCTTTATTTCTTTGCACATCCCTTTAGACAGATATTGAGTCCAGATGAGCCAATACCTACACTGAATGATGATCAAGCATCAAGAGGGAGGAGGGGTGGAGGAGGGAGAGAGAAGTGATGATGGAGATGATGGAGAGAGAGGAGATGGGGGAGATGGAGGTGGCAAAGATGAGGATGCATGTGGAGATGGACCAGTGCTAGATCTCATAGTGCCTTGAAGGAGGAGATCCCTAGTGGTTGTAGCATAGCAACATATTCAGATTCATTTGTCCTCATAGCAGCAACAGACACATATAGCTATGTTACAGGCCTAGGTACATACTTTATAGGTTTAGTTGGCATAGATATAGGGTCAGATACATGCACAATCAAAAGCATAGACACAGATCACCACTCTAGCAGTAGAGAAAGATGCAGCCAGGTAGAGATGCAAGCATGAAGAGGCCTTGGCTGAGAGATTATAGAGAGTCATTGAGGGAACTTCGACAACAAATATGCTCAAAGAGGTCACATGTGTCACTCGAGAGGCCGAATATTATAGATGATGGTATCATGATGTAGTTCTTGAATAGTAGAGGGTCAGTTATGCTCAGTCTGCTAGTTCTAGATTAGGACACAGTCATTCTCAAACCACCAACAGGGGTGTGATAGGGTTACCTCGTAGAGATCTAGGGGAAAGGCCATTAGGTGGTGCAACAGGAGGTTTAGTGAGTCCAACATCATCTAGGGGGAGCAGCACATAACTCCTTATTTGATCACATTTGATGTATTTCAGACATTTGTATACATTGATTCAATTGAGACATTATGATTTCTGCCACTTTGATGTTATATCTCTCTACACTTTTGGATATCATTGTACACTTGACACTATGATTTTGACATTTATATGATATGCAATGTACTATTGACCTATATGATGCTTACGATGGATGTTTATGATGGATGCATTTAGTTTCTATTCTATATGCTATGCGATGTTCATATGATGATGTGATGGATACGTATGGATGCAATGATTAAATGATGATTCATGGTTTGTGATTCTATATGATTTATGGATGATGCTTTATTCTATATGAGATGAATGGATTTGATTATGTAAATGATATGTGATGTACTCTATTTTTTTGTATTTTCTAATGTAAATATATGATCATATGTATGGATGGATAAATGATAGAATAATGCTTTCTAATGTATGCATGGTATGCAAATGATTATGCAACTACATGAGAATGATTTTATTTTTGTTAATGTGAAATGTACTTAATCCATTAATGAGAGAGATAACATCATTTTGAAAATTTTACCAGTCTTGAAAAATCTAAAATACATGTGCAAACTAATATGGATACAAGCTACTAACCATGCAAATCTAACACTAGTACAAAACAACATTATATGACTAAATAAACTATTAAAAATTGTATATAAATGACTAATTTTGGTCACGTGACCATTAGTAGTTTATTGTCGGTCATTTATAACATCTAACCAAATTTATGACTAAACTATTTGTCATTTATCTAGTCATTTATTTGGTCATTGATTTGGTCATTGATTTAGTCATTGATTTAGTCATTAATTTAGTCATTGATTGTTGTTAATTGGTCATTTATTTAGTCATGGTAGTGATTTATTTAGTCATATATTTAGTCATTAATTTAGTTATATATTTAGTCATTAATTTAGTCATTTATTGTTGTTAACTAGTCATTTATTTAGTCATTAATTTAGTCACATATTTAGTTATTAATTTAGTCATTACTTTAATCATATATTTAGTCATTATTTTAATTATGGTAGTCATATATTTAGTCATTGTAGTCATATATTTGGTCATTGTATTCATTTATTTTAGTCATAGTAGTCATTTATTTAGTCATAGTTTAGTCATTTATTTAAATGAATCAATGATTCAAGTTATAAATCAAATCTAACTTAATTAATTCTCACAAATTTATCCATATAAATTTCAAATATCATAGATATTCAATTTTTTTTTGTATTGGATTAACATGAAAAAAAAATACAATCAACACACAACTTTATGCATATAAAGCTCAAATATCATAAATATTCAAATGTATTTTTGTATTGCATGAAAAAAAGAATATACAAATAGCAAACAACTGCATAACCAAAGGAATTACAAACAACTTTATGCATATAAAGCTCAAATATCATAGATATTCAAATGTTTTTTGTATTGCATGAAAAAAAAGAATATACAAACAACAAACAACTGCATAACCAAAGGAATTACAAACAACATATAGTTGCATAAACATAGATCCAAGAAATACATCCTTCATTGCACTTTGGTTGTCATAGAAGACAAATCCAAGATATGATACAAATGCTACAAACATTGAAGGGAGAAAAAAAATAAAAATATATAGTAAATGTAGTTATATTATTTGTGGTGCATATATTGCCTGATTCGGAGTAGCCTTGCCCTCCCATTCTAGCTGGACAACCCTTGAGAGAAGATTGGAAGGATTCGAATGAGAAGGATGGCAACTTCATATCTAGAAATCTCACTGGTCATGGTCAGATGAAAGTAAAGAGTGCATGTTCACCTCTCCAATTTGATGAGCTGCAACCAAAAAATAAGATTTCAATGAGGGTTTTAGAATATGTTTATTAAAATGAAAATACAGCGAAGATCTAATAATGAGCACATTTATATTTTTACAATATGGCATCCTTTACCTATTTCAATGGTTCGGTGAGATTTCTCATTATAGTGACTATGGTAGAACACTAATCTGCAATATGACTATGAAGTTGCTCACTAATGAATTCAATGGTGATAAGACTAAAAGGTGCAACATCAGCAACACTACCACTTGATACAATTATATTTGATAAGGTACATTCAAAAGCTATCTAAATGTTTATCTGGGAGGAAATGCATGTGTACTTATGATAAAACTGGAACAATGCCTTCAACTGTCATTTCTCCATTATACAACTCTTCCCATGTGAAACAAAGAGCTTCTAACAACCACATTTTATCCTTTGTGATCCTCCATAGCTTGTAATGATACTGTCTGACGACGCATAATTCTTACAACTAGAACAAAAGACCGAGGGTCATATGCTTGCAATGATATTCTATTTATTCCTTCTTTGATGCATGTTGTAATCTACAATAAGTTAAGACAAAGAAAGTTACAAATTGAAAAGAAAAATAAAATGATATGAACATAAAACAGTAAGGCATTGGGCATTTCAAGAATTATGCTAAGAATGAACACAAAATGACTACAAAGAATAAGACAATGCATCACTATGAAGAGTATGCAAAATGGACAGAAACTGCTCAAAGCTTTAGTTACTAAGAGTGTTATAAGATGAGATGAACAAAAAACAATTAGTACAATGTAGCATCTTAAGATGTTAAAAGGAACCCACCCCAAGACCATCATCATAGCCATTGGCTCCCAGTGATTGAGCACTCGATATGTTTGTAACCTTAATTGATATTCTTGTACCAAAAGACAAAACTCATATAATACTTTGGCATGGCCATATAAGAACAAAAAACAAAAAAAATAGCATAACTTTGCATCTTCTCTTTCATGCCCACCATGTTACAGTTTCTCTATTTTTTTTTACTTTTTACCTAAACCTCTAGATACTACAAAGTACAAACAACCCTTTAAAAGAAAATACAACAAACATTCAAGTGGCCTGAGAATTGAAAAAAAAGATCAGCTGGTGACTTCTTCCTATATTTTAGATTTTTCTTGCTTCCTTAAACTGAGCATCATATACAACAACAAACAACATCAGATAATAGATTATGCACCATAAACATAGAATCCTTTTATATATAGTAGAAATTCAGAGTTTTTTTTAATATATTCACAAGAAAAATATTAAAATCAACTTTGTACAACACAATTGCATGTATCACAACCACTGAGCAGAGAGATAATGAAGCATTCTCCATCTCTTATTACAACAAGAGATCATAACCTACCAGATCCTCTAGCAGCTATAAATGCAAGGCCACGCCCAACTAACTTCTACCTCAAAATGCCCTGGCATTACAGAAGCATTGTTAAGTAACATACAAAAACAAGTAGTTGAAAGTTCATGTCTCTAAGAAGAAATCAATATAAGAAAATCAGTCATGACATATAATGCATGAGTGTGAATAATTAGCACTGGATTACCTCACCACCAAATATCCTAGGATGAGCTCCCCTATTGACCATAGTTGTTATGGTCACATCATTAAGTGAGCAAATGAATGCATCTGGCTGCAATGATCACTACACAAATTCAATTTCAAAAAACAAGCATAACAGCCTAAACTGAATCCACAAAATATCCAACTTAAGATCAAATTCTATCAGAACATAAATAAAAGTTACCTGACAAATAATTTCTCCATTGAAAGTGGCTAGGTCAATCTAGAAAAGTTTCCACAAATTAGAAATTAAAGGTTATTCATTGCTAATAGAATTCAACTCAGATCTAAAAAAAACTAAGCATTGCACTCCCTACTCTGGGGAGAACAAGTATAGATGCAGGTAGGTTAAGATCACAGACCAGAAGAATTCTAGAAAGAGATGGTGCTGCCACTCCAACAAAGCCATCCTGGGATCCCACATTAATGAATTCTATATTTGCAACACTCTTTCCAAACACCCATTGCCACATGCCACAACCATTCTTAGGAGGTAAGACATTTTCCATCTGAATGGATCTAGACATATAGCACATTGTACCTGCATTTTATCTTGTTTCAATTCTTAAACGGAAGGATAACTATATTCTCTACTAAAGCATCCAAAAAAGAAGAAAACTATGTTCAATTCTTAAACCTCAACACAATATAAATAAGTAATTTTGCAACATAGTGAGACGAGAAAAAAGACAAAAGTATTAGAGCTTGACACTACACAAAAATAGAAAAAACAGAGTAATAGTTTTCCAGCATTGGTATCTAATAAAGCTCAAAGTAAGATATCCTAGGGTTGAGCCAAATCCCATCAACCCTTGAATCAAAGGAAACAAGAAAAGAAGATGGAAGGTTTTTCAAGACACTGAAAATGGCAAGGATCTCCACTTAATGAAAATGTCTATTCATGAGTTAATCATCTATTTATCACGTGAACCATGTGGGCTTTTCCTATCATCACTTATAATGTGCATTTATGGGTTTTACCCAATCAATTGATCTATCATTCAATTAGTAAAGGTATTGATAAGTTACATCCAATAATCCATAATAAGGTAACCACATGTTTTATCCAATGTTTTATTTAAAGGCTTGTAATGGGTCATACAAGGACTTGTGCCAATGACTATATTGAAAACATACCTAATGTTTATATTGAACATTTTCATCTATTTTCGTTTAATTGAAGCAAGAACAAATTTACCTAGATCCAACATCCAATCAGAATGTGCATTGATGGGTTTTACCCAATTAGTTGATCTATCATTGAATTAGTAAAGGTATTGATAAGTTACATCCAATTATCCATAACATGGTAACCACATGTTTCATCCAATATTTTCTATAGAGGCTTGTAATAGGTCATAGTCATACAAGCACTTATGCCAATGACTATATTGAAAACATACCTATTGTTTTTGATAAAGGGGGATAAATGGGTTTTACAGGGTCCAAACCAAAGTAACAATACGAAAAGACCAAAATAGAGGTCCAAAAAACAAAAAACTGCTAGAGAGAATAAAACCAGCATTAGCAGGCAGCAACAAAAAGCCTCAAAGAGACCAACAAATAGCCAACAAACAGAAGAAGCAGGGCCTGACCACCACTAATTCATAGAGTTTAGGAGCTCGTCTGCAACCTCTTCCAAGTCCGCCATTTCCTGAACCCCCTCCATAAAGATCTGAGCCATACTAGGGGTAGTCTGGGCTTTCCTTTTCGTGCTAGATCTAGTACGTTTGGATATTCCAGCTTCCTCGTCCTGGTCTTTCTCCTGATCAAGGTCGACAATCAGAGCTCTCTTCTGGGTTTTCTCCAGTCTTTCAGACATAGCCTTGATGATAACAGAGTTATGTCTGGCAATTCTACAATTTTGCTCGGCAATCTTTTTCAAGGTTCCTTTGATTTTTTCAAGATCATTTTCGATGGTGCTGTCCTTTTGAGGAATATCCTTCATATTGTTGTTCTTCTCCGCTTCGAGCTGAATAAGCCCAACGAACTTTAACTTCAATTTCCCCCAGCTTGCTATGAAGAGACAAATTTTTTGTTTTCAGCTCACTTATCTCATGAAAAACCCATTTGGCAGAATTGAACTGGTCTTGGGAGTAGCTTTTGGCATTACCAACAAAGTCAAAAGGGGGGTCACTTTCAGGATTGACCCCAAAAAACACCGACTCCGCTCCTCTCGGGGGCTAAAGTTCTCCTGTTGAATATTCTGGGGGGCATGGAGTTCCTCAAGACTAGCCCCGGTCGTCTTAGCAGAAACAACAGGGGAGTCATCGGGGTAGGAGACAAGCTTATTAACCGGGGAGCTAGAGCGAGCCAAATTGGCATTAGGGTTAGTGTGGCCAGAGGCCGAAACAGAGCAGGCTCCAGAAGGTTGAGGGGAGCGGCCAGAGGCAGAAGGGGGGGCAAAGGAGGCGAAGGGCTCTGGACACGGTTAGGGGAAGCTTTGGTTTCAGAAATGCTAGGCTCAGTATCATCTTCGTCAAGCTCCAGCGGGGCTAGAGGGTTAGGAAGGGCGGGCATATTCTGAAAGTGCTCAAAAATAAGTCTTAAAAGACCCGTGTGAAGAATCGGGTATCTTTTAGGGCTTCTTCTATGATCAGAAAAGTTATTTCTCAGAGAACAGAGCAAGAAGAAGGGGATAGAGACACGCACCTTATGCCGGAAGTGATTAAGCAGCATGAAGTGATATCCATAAACCCTAGTGAAGCGGCCGTCAAGCGTGATGTACTCCATGATAACCCTTAGCACTTTTCTCCACAAAGCTTTTATAGTGTCCACTTCATAGTAACTATTCGTCGTCTTGACCAGATTTTGTTTCTCCATTTCAGATTTGGGAAACCTCAAAACAGCTTCGTTGGAGAATTTCCTATCTCTGAAGAATTTTTGCTCTTCCATCGGAATTCCCGTGACCTCCGCAATCAGGGCTTCATCAATTTGAACTTTCCTCCCAAAAAGGAGAACCTCCCCATTATTCTAGTTCTTCTCAAAGAAATCTGTAATCTCCTCCTTAGGGCCATGGAGTTTCTCAATGAACGGAAGTAATCCACCCCTTCTGATTTTACTCCAAGCTTTAGCATTCTTAGTGTGAGATTCAAAGCTGATAGGCTCCACCCTCTTCTGTTCCCCACCCAATTTAGAAGTGTTGGTTCGAATACTGTTACAGACAGGATTCCTGTTCCAGAAAGGTCCTTTGCTTCTCAGGACCCACAATACGTGCCAAAGAAGATAATTAATCATCCGGATCCACTCGGCCCCATTATATCTTTGGATATTGCTATTCATGATTCGTACCTTACTCATTATGACAAGACGCCACCTTTTTTCCATTCACCATATCGAACTCCAAAAGAGCTTGAACATTGGAGTGGAGTTCGGTCTTCTTATGCCACGTAAGGATTTTGTCGCTCTTAACTCCCTCATTGGCAAAAAAATCAGCAACCGCATTCGCCTCACGGTAAGCATGAGTTATTTTTTATATTTTTGAAGTTACTAAGTAAGGCCTTAGAATCATCAATCCAATTTTTTATCGACCAAGCAGGTTGTGATCTGCCACAAAGGCTATCAATAATATTTTTTGAGTCACCTTCAAGCCATAGATTTTTGCATTTTATTCCCGCAACCAAGTTGATTATGTAATAAGCCCCCGCCGCTTCCGCCATGTGATTGGTTTGGACCCCCAAGGGAGAGGCAACAACTCCCATAAAGTTACCTGTCAAATCCCTTAAGACCCCACCACACCCAGCCTTTCCTGGGTTTCCTTTGGCTGCCCCGTCGAAGTTGGCTTTAGCCCATCCTTCCATAGGAAAACTCCAGCAAACTCCATCCCTGGATTTTTTGGTAGAATTAGGGGCAATAGATATATCCCAACTAATTATCCATTCCCTAGCAATCAGGCTATCAAAAGGGGAACAAACCACAGTATCAATCTTATCTTCCCTGAAGGGGACAATAGAAAAATTTTCCTTGATCATTCTAAGAATTCTCTCAAACACTATTTCCTCTGAAGACTCCTTATCCCTGAAGATCCGGTTCTTTCTCTCTTTCCAAATTCCCCAAGTCACATGGGGGAACAAGAAAGCCCAAAGTTTTTTAATAAAGGGGTTGAAAGAGGGGGGTTTCCATTGAACAAAAAAATCCTCAACTGACTCCGGAGGAGCCCAAGAGAAATGCCAGCATTTTAGAAGTTTTTCCCAAACCAGGGAGGAAAAAGGACAATGAATAAAGAGGTGATTAGCCGATTCAGCATTACTTTTGTAGAGGTAGCATCTATTAGGGATCATAGATCCTCTTTTCCTAAGATTATCCACAGTAAGAACTTTGTTTTGCAACAAGGACCAGAAAAAAATGTTAACCTTAGGCGGGAGATGATTAGTCCAGGCTTGCAAACACAGGGGGGGAGGGTTAAGAACCTGGGAAATCCTGGCAAAGGCAGAAGAGACACAAAAGCACCCAGACAGCTTGTATCTCCAAATAAGTCTATCCTCCTGATTAAAGCAAAGTTTGACGACATTCAAGGAGGAGTAAACAGGGATCAACACAGGGTTAATCAAGGGGAGATTGATCCACTTACCATCCCACCAATAGTCTTTAACAAAAAGACCAAAAGTATCTTTACAAAAATCAACCCATCTACTGAGATTCCCATTCTGAGACAATAGTTCATCACGCAGCCAACAATCATCCCAAAATCTAACCTTGTTTCCATTGCGAACCTGCCATTTCAATCCCAATTTAACCACCTTTATCCCATCATCCTCTCGGGAGATTGGGATTATCAATAAGATCTTTGAGGGAATTATTGTTCTGTAGATACTTGCTTTTGATTATATCACTCCATTCACCAGAGGAAGAAAAAAGTCTCCATATCTATTTAGCTAGGAGCGATTTATTCAACAGTCTAATTCTTCTTAGCCCCAAACCTCCTTCCTTTTTAGATCTACAAACCAAATCCCATCCAACAAGAGGCATTCTTTTTCTTTCTTTGACTCCTAACCAAAGGAATCTCTTTTGAATCTTCTCAATGGTTTCAGCACATTTGGATGGGATTTTAAAAAGACTGAGAGCATAGATAGGGAGGTTCTACAAGGAAGCTTTTTAAGAAGTCGGAGTTTTCTAGTTTTGGCTTAGGCTAGCACCTTTCTTAGCCCGAGAGTTTTTCCTAAATCTATCAACCGTGAGAGATCCAAAAGTGTCCGAGGTTTTAAAACAAAGGGTAACCCTTATAAGCAGCTGTGAAGGACCGACTCAATTTGCATACCTATTATTTCTCTATTTAAACATACCTATTGTTTCTATTTAACATTTGCATACATTTTAAAAACATACCTATTGTTTCTATTTAACATTTTCATAGATTTTAGTTTAATTGAAGCAAGAACAAATTTACCTAGATCTAACATCCACAAGAATTTTTTCATAGCTCAGATTCATCATAACTGGGAATCATTCCATTTTTTGTTGTCTCATTGAATTTTCAATGCTTTGCAAGTGCTTAGATTTCTAGAATTTTTACAAACGTTCCTAGGGATTCAAAGTTAATTGTTTTTCCTCCCCTATTTCCAGTCATATAGCAATTTTTAATAGATGTTAACCTAAGATTCTATCTTTCTATTCTTTTATTTGGTTCCCCACCCGCCATATATGGTAAAACCTCTACATAAGTTTTCACCTATGTACCTATGCAATTGTTTCCGTTTAACATTTCATGCCTCAATCTTGAAACTCAATAAAGTATATGATATTCAATACACCTAGTAAAGCATATTATACCAGCTCAAAAACTACATTGCATTAATCTCATTCTCTTAACTATGAACATTGGAAATGTCTTATTTCTAGATTTTATAGTAAAGCATATTATACCAGCTCAAAAACTACATTGCATTAATCTCACTCTCTTCACTACGAACATTGAAAATGTCTTATTTCTGGATTTTATAAGAATGTTTGGCATTATTTGAGAGCAATTTTAATCTCATTGAGATCACTGAAAGATGAAAATGGACAATCTTTTTAATGTCAATGTAATTGAGGTTGAACTTTAGCTTTGTTAAAAGATACTATTCCGCAATGTAAGCATGCTTTAAAAATATAAAAAAAACTTATAAGAAAATATGTTTCTTTTCTTTTAAATCACGGTTTCCCATCCACCAAATCTGAAAGCCGATTCCCAAGGAGGACAAACTTAGTCCCTGTTGTAATCTTTGAGAAGGGAAATTATGATGTGCCCAACTACCAAAATCATTTCCCTCCTTAGTGCCTGGCCTTGTCTCAGCAGTCTTATTAGTATTCCAAATCATTTTGGCAACATTATTTGCAGCAGTTTTGGGAAGGAACTTGAAGTCTAAATCACTCAGTTGCACCATTATTGAAGCACAGTCATTTTTGGGCAGAATTGAAGAGATTTTTGACCTTTCTGGCTATAATAGTTATAAGGATTCATCAGTATTATGGGCACAAAAACTGTCACCATGTTCCATCTGTGATATTTACTTTGGTGAGCAGCTACAACAGTCATTTGGGAACTTATTTGAATGATATGTGATAAATCTATAAGTTGTAACAGCAGTTGGAGGTTAGTAATGTAAATAAATTTATTCTTCAATTTGTTTCAGCTATTTATAATGTTGACATAAATTAATCCATGAATGTATGAGCATATTTATATTAATTCAGAAGTAGTTGTACCATCTATAACAACATAATTGTTGTAGAATGAAATAAAACACAAACAAAAAATGATTTGGTCAAAAAATGAACTCACTGAAACCATGTAAAGTGACTTACCTCAAGATTCTTCACAAATCGTGAAATGTTGTCAATAATACTGACGAGAAAAAATGAGCAGAGTTTGCAAGAAAAATTTACCATACAAAAAATGAGTAGAGTTTGCAAGAAAAATTTACCATACAAGAAATGAGCAGAGTTTGCAAGAATTAAATGAGACGAACCAAAACCAATCTCCCTATAGTTGTTGTTTCAATCCATTTACAGTAAATGGGGTGTTGAGGCTAGTGAAATCCTATTTGATTCAGAGTAAACTGATTGAATAACAATAGATCTGATGCACACAGAGGCCACAATTATTAAAACCTATCTAAAATACAACTGCATTCATTCATAGATAACAAAAAGTGGCCTGCCACTATGGCAAATGATTTGGAAGCTCACAATTTTTGTAGCTTAATTCTACCCATATATCTGCCTAATTTTTACCAATTTTCATGAGCATGTGACACCTCTCCTTATTTGTTAGAAGTTGAGTTTATATGAGGTTAAACATTCAAAAAAATAGA
>VDFB02001477.1:0-28328 GCA_007258455.2 Sequoia sempervirens | reverse complement strand
TTTTCAAACTATGTTTAATAGGCATGGATAGGGTGACTTTGTTTTAATTTAGTCAATGCTCATGTGAAGTTCTCATATTCACTTGGGCCAAATTAGGTGAGTAGGTATCCTCAAAATTGATATCATGTGAGTGCACCATATGCTTTCTCCAACCACATAAACTATTGGATAGATTTATGTTCCTAATTCAATGACGCTATGGGAAGTTTTTGAGCTAGGGGACTCTGATTGACTGAAAAGTATTATTCAACTCTATACAACCAACTTATAGGGCAATAATTGTCTAATTTAGGGAAATATAGTTTAGGGGGTGTTGTGACCTAATTCACACATCACCCCATTGCAAATGGGGACCCTCCTTGGTTTGCCTATTAGGTTTTGCCTTGAGCTTCATTTTCATGGTCCTTTTGCTTTAGGGTTTTCGAGATAGAGTTTTTAAGCCATCATCTAGAGCCAAGTTGTGATTTCGAGCCGGAATCAGTGCCTAAACACTTCAGACGGACTCAGAGGGCCCAAGGGACGAAGATTGACTGTCGTTTCATCCAATTTCAATATCTCCTACTTTTGGGGGTTGACTCTCTGGACCCCCTATTTTTTAGGGACTTCATTTTTGGCATTTTTGGCCCATGTTGGAATTCCTATTTTTTAGGGGCTATTTTTGGAAAAGTTTCTATTTTTGGCGGGGTTCCTATATTTAGAAAGTGCCCGGATTTCAAAAAACCACTCAGAAGTTCCAAAAACCAATGGGAAATCACAGAAAATCGATTGAAAATCTGGAAAAAATTCATGGTGAAATCTGATTAAGCTTGAAAATTTTGAAAAAATCAATGAAAAAGCATAAAAAATCAGACTTCCAGATCAAAAACCAATTGAAATCTGAAAAAATCAATCAAAAAATCACAAAAATCAGTGGAAAATCTGGAAAAGTCAATGAAAAATCAGAAAATATGGTGCAACCAGCATGAGATTCATGGTGAAATGGTGGAAAACGCCTAAGTATGGAGAGTTTGCATCTTGAAGTCATGGAAAATGAAATGGCAAACAAGGTTGAAAGTCCACCTAGCCTTGACCCAGCATGTGGAAAGACATTCAAGAAGTCCGCCTAGCTGAGAGTGATGAATGGCAAGGGCTGGTGAAAGTCCGTTCAGCATTCTAAGAGCATGGAAAATGGCTTAAAAGTCCGCCCATGCCAATAAAAAGAGATATGGAAAATTCTTTGGAAAGTCCGCCTAGAATAAATGACATGGAGAGAGATCATCAAAGTCCGCTAGGAGTTGGAAAGAAGTTAAGGAAGTCCGCTTGGAAGAGGAAAGGATTCCTCAAAGTCCGACCACCTCATGACCAAGTCAACATGAAGTCTGCCATGCCAAGGGGATGTGGAAAGAAATGTTAAAAGTTCGCCCATCTTGAGGAGACATTTGGCAAAGGCTTAAGCAAGTCCGCCCACCTTTAATAGTTTGGCAAAGAATGAAGAAAGTCCGCCCATTTTAAAAGCAAATGAAAAATGCTTTATAAAGTCCGCCATCTCTTGAAAAGAATTTGGAAAACTCTCTAAGAAGTCCGCCTAGAGAGAGAAGGGTGAAAATAACAAGGGAGAAAGAAGGTCTACTGTAGAGAAATGTAAATTGGAAAATATTTCTTAAAGTCCGCCTAGAGAGAGATAGATAAATTGTATAAAGGAAGGAAGTTCGCCATTCCTAGAAGGCTATGGAAAATGAATGGTGAAAGGCCTTGAAAATCCACCATGAAGAAATAACAAGAAAGCAATCACCTTGGAAATCCGCCATGACACTTGAATAAAAAATAATAAATGGAACAAGTCTAAGAAAATTCACCTTGGCATCAAGAGAGAGAGTATGGAAAATCGACAAGAAGTTCGATTTCAAGAGGAAGGGATGGCGATTTAAACATGAAATATGCCCATGCCAAGATGAAAATGGCAAAGAAAGTATGAAATTCGCCTTGAAATGAAGGATTCAACACAAAATTCACCTTGACATCAAGAGAGAGTGTTAAAAATTCGACATGAAGCCAGACTTCAAGATAGAGAAAATAAGAAATCTTCATCCAACATTGAAATTGATGAATAATTTTCATAGCTAAATTGAAAAAATAAAATAAAGAGAAAATCAAACAATTAGCCATGAGAAAATTAAAAAATTTGGAAAATAAAATTAAAAAATTCATGAAAATCCTTGATTATTTTCCAAAGCTTATCCTAAAGAGTTTGAACTCAAGAAAAGAAACATAAATTTGGAAACTTTCTCTAGAAAAGAGACGTAAGTTTGGAAACTTACTTTGCTGAAGAGGAGAACTCAAGAGAAGAAAAATGAAATTGCTAAAACGAATCAATTGCTCAACCTCAAAAGGCAATTCAACAAGTCAGTTTCACCATATCTTTCAGCAAGTTTATTTTTTCTTGAGAAGTAATTTGGAAGAGAAGTGATTTTTAGGAAAGAAGTAATTTTCAGAAAAGAAGTCATTTTCTGGAGAGAATTTGGAATTGAAGAGCGAAGTTTCTAAACGATTGGCTTGATTTTCGGAAGTAAAGTCATAATTCTTCACAGCTGAATTGCCATCAAAAGAGTAAAATTTTTGAGAATTCAAAATAGAGATTGATGGAATTCATTATTATTTCTGATTTTATTCACTCTTGCAAAAACTATTCATTCCTCTTATTTTTCAGCTTACTTTTTTGAAATCTGATTTTCACAAGCTGAAAACTAATATCTTTAGGAGAGAGGAAATCTGAATTAAATTTAAATTAATATATTTTTCTTTCCTGTAGGTGGATGACTACACAAGGCGAATCTTCAAAGAAGAAACAAATGAAGTTTGTGAGTAAAGGACTGCAGCTGGAATCCAAAGTCAATTCAAAATGGAAGAATATCAAAGATACTGACATAGGACATGTAGATTTTGAAGAATTCAGAAAAAGAATGATGGGACTAGATGGACTCATGCCTACAGCCATAGCTCGCCGCATGGTACGAAATGGAATTGTCTAGGCAGCTGGATTTCCTCCGGCTGTTGAGTGCCCTAAATTGATGGTGGAATGCGCAAGACATTATAATCCAAAGGAAAGGAAAATTGTTGCTCCTGGTGGGAGAGTCTTAGCACATCTTGGAGAGCGCGCCATTCAGGAAGCCTTTGGCATTCCCAGCCACCACAAGTCCTCATATAAAACCAAGGAAGACACAAGGAGAATTTTTGAAGAAAGAAGTGAGCAATGCACAACGAATTTTAACAAATCATGGTTGCTGAAACCAAGGCCAATTAAGAAGATGCCAGAGACTTTGTGCCGGACCGACTTTAAAGAGGATTATGGTGATATAATTTTGCTACTGAATAGAATAATGGGCAGCCCCCAAGGTGCATTATTTCAAACGTGGATGTATTTCTTCATAGATGAAATTGTTTCTGGAGTTAGAATGTTCAATTGGGCAAGAATGATTAGCAACAACATCCACAAACAGCTAGTCAATCTGGAGAGCACCAAGTCCTTCCACATGAGCTCATATGTTGTTTACATGTTGGCAAGAGCTTATAGATATGCTGGATTGATATGACGAGGTCCGGTAGGTAACGGAGAAAATGAACTCAAAGTATATAACTACTACCCTCAATTGCAGTTGTCAGAAAAGACACATTTTAGAAGAGCTCACAATGCATTTCTCATGTATATAACAAGGATACTGCAAGGAGACACATTAGAGATTATCTCATGAATCCAAAAGCCTCATCAACAGATATGGATACTGGTATATCCAGTTTCCTAGATTCACATACATCCGGATCCAGGGTTTTACAGGACGTCCTTTCAAACTTCCAATTTTTCCCACTAACAGAATGGTATTGCTGGAAGTTCTCAGACAGTTGGAAACATATTAGAACTTCCAAAGAGCAAAGGGTAAGGCGGAAGTCACATTCCCATTTTTCATTGGCAATATGGAAGAATCGTGCCTATCAACACAAGCAGCGGAAAGTGTTAGACTGGAAATAGAAAGGTATCCCTTCAATTCATATCGGTCCCGAGATAATTTCGACCCTCATCACCATATAGGATCCGTAGAAGGAAGGAAATATAAGCACAAAGTCGAGCTAGAAGATTATTGGGCAAACGCTGATGATGAGTTCGAAGTCAGAAAGAGAATGTGGTCTCGACTACCAGTTAGCTTGATAAGGACAACCGAGCTCTTTAGGATACTGGATCAAGTTGAAGATGATGGTGAGTTCACTCAACTAGGATTTGATGAAAGTAGACCTTTGCTTCCTATAAGGTGGTCCGAGCCAAAGCTTGCAGACCTGGACACCTTCATGAGGCCTATTATCCAATACTCTTAGTGGTGGGTAGATCAACAAGTTCAGGATTTACGGCGGAGTAGTGTAGAGCTGACATATGATTTGATGGGCAGGGCAGAGTCTTATTCCTCGAATGCTGGAGCATCCCAAGGAAGTGAGTTAGTTGAAAACGTTAGTTCAAGGAAAAGGAAGTCCAAGGACAAGGCTGTAGTTGAAGAGCCTATTTAGAAGAAGTAGAAGGCTAAGCCACCCCACTCAGCTGCATCTGCAAATATTGATGACATAGTGGATATTGATGAATCTTTAGTAGATATAAGAATTCCTTCTGCCCTTCCCATCTAGCTAGAAGAAGATCAATTGCCATCTCCTACGGACACTGAGATTCTCCAATCAGATGATGAAGTTAATATTGTGGATTGCGAATTCTAAGAGGGAATGATTTCTGCCCTCAAGGGAATTCAGGGTGCTCCTTGTGTATAGGAAATTCAAGAAGAGGAAGACGTTGTAGAGCAGCCTACCATTCTGGATTGGTTGAAGGAAAGCTTAAAGACAGTTGAACAAGAAGACATGCCAGAAGAAGATGACATGGCCGATTTCTTGGCCAGACTAGACACAGCCCTTGTGAAGAAACCAGCCAAGATACTTTCCACCATTCAAAAGGATGAAGTAGGCCAGCGTATAGTACAAATTGCTGTGCCAATAGTTGACAAGATGAGGGAGGAAATTACTCCTTAAGATTATGCAATTACCACTATCAATTTGGGCCCAACAACAAAGAAGCAAGAGGTGGAGGATCTAGATAATTTAGTTGCTACAATTAAGATAAGGCTGGAAAAAGAAGTAGCAAAAAGAAAGGATTGCGAGAAGGAAGTGGAACGTCTAAAGAAATACATTCAGCACTTGACTAAACCTCTTGGTCAGGCCAGCTCAACAGAACCTCCACTAATGAATACTTCACAGGAGACTTTTGAAGAAGAACTCACTTTAGCCAGAGAGAGCAAAGAATGGATAAATGACAAAAGTGATGAAGCAACAGTATTTGTAGAGAGATTAATGCTAGCATATGATCAATCATCTTTCCTACTATCAAGAATTTTGAATTTGGCAGAAGCATGGGAAAATGCCAAGGACATTCAACACAAAATCATTCTATGCCTTAGGGTATTGAAAGGAGTTCCTGTCACACCCCGATTTTATAGCTACTATTGCATAGGGCAATTGATTGTAATGTTTGAATCTTGGTGATGAATAAAACAATGATGTTCTTGTTGTCAATAATGGTGTTCTATTTAAATGATGGTTTCATTTGATTGTTACTTCTAAATGATTTAATTCTTGATTAAATGTTGCATACAATTATGGAATAATGTTATTCTAACTTGTGAGATGTTTTTACCTTGTTATGAGCATATGACTGCCGATGTCATGTCATGATGTGCAGGTATGAAGACTGTTCCTTCGGACAGAGGAGAGACATCATTCGGGGAGGAACTTGGTCAGGTAAACAGTAACGATTACCAAATTGAGCATACACACACACGTCAGTATAGGCTCTGAGAAACCAAGTCAGTTATGTTGGTTTAGATAAGTCATCCTTAGGCTTTAGGAGTTATGTTTACTTCTTTATGCTTTGAGAAGTGATGATTACTCATTTGTCTAACTTGCTGTGCTTTGACCTTAATGTGGAAAATGTGAATGGATATATGTTAATAGGTGAAGTGAGTATGTGAATATATGTATATAATGTACACGTATCTATATGTATATACATGTCAATACATACGTATGCTTGGTAGATGGATGTGCCCATACATACGTGTTGACATGGTATAATACATTTATGTGTACACTGCGTACAGTGATATACATATATATATATATATACCCACATTACCTATTACCTGGGAATAATGATGTTAATAGTAATATTTGATTTGGAATTTACATATAATCATATTTACACGAATACGTATGCATGTATATTGAAAGTATGTTGACTGGCTCACAATATACATATGTAACAATTGATACGTATAAGTGTAAATATTTAAATATGTAAATGTTTATATATTTAATAATATATATGTATATATTTTATATTATAGTTTTACATAAATATATATATGCATATATGTAAATATATTTAAATAGTAATCTTTAAATATATATATCTTCATATATTACGGAGTAAATAAATCTATAATAAAAATATATAAATATATATTAAATATATAAGAATATTTGAATTTAATATAATTACCTAAAGTGATTTAGGAAGTCAATTTTATATTACCTTGAGTAATTTTGGAAATTGAATTTTAAAATACCTGGGTAAATTTATAAAACGATTTTTACTATATATTATTACTTTGAAAATATTGGAAAAGTCAAAAATAAAGTATCAAATATTTGATGAAACACATCAACTCATGAACACATTTTCAAATGGAAAATATTACATTTGAAGATTTTAAAAAGGAAATATTTGATTTCGAAATCAATATTAAATATTATGAACTATGGGAAATCGAAATATTGAGAGAGTTACTTTTGAAATATAAAATACTTTATAGTGTAAAATCGAATATAATTTAAAAGGAAAATTGAAGAAACCATTCAAGTGAAAATGAGATGGATGCTTGGCAGTGCTTGCCAACCATGCTTGAGATATTAGGGCGGTAATGGCTAGAAAGAAGGCGCACACAACCTGAGAAATGAAATGTGGACGCCTACTGATGAAGGACTTTGTCTCAGCATTAATATTTACTTATCTTTATCTGTTAAAATGCGCATAAACTTGTAAGTGGCGTTTTATCTTTCTAAGTTGAAATATTCATGATTTGCTGGCTCCAAAATGTGAATCACTTCATTTTGCAGTGACTTAGGGTTAGAATCCATAGGTATCATTTTGACTAATTTTGGGCTCTTTGTTGTCAATCCACATGCCTCCATTAGTGGAAAATGGTTGCATTTCGGGCTTATAAATATAGACGCCATACTATTTATTTTCTACCACTTGTGCAATCCAAGTTTAGCTACTTCTTTGAGTTTTTATTTCTAATTCATTGAGTTGTTTGCATACTTTGTTATGCTGAGTTGAAAAATACAGTGACTTTACCAGTAATTTCCATTAACGGTGAATTTCCAAAATTAAGCTGAGAGTGATACTATTGTGAGATTTGTGTTGAATAAGGAATTAGTGGAGAATACACTTTTAAGATTAGATTGATAGGGAGTTGTTATAGAGTGAGAAATCATTGAGATTTTGGCAGCTCAATTTGAAGAGGGATTGTAAGAACAATTTTTGAAAGGAGAAGCTTTTAAATATAGGCATGGATTTTCTTCATTTTGTAATTTCAATTTGAGAGTTGTTTTCTATTATCTTGTGTTTGTTTGTTTTACTTAGTTTTTAAAGAATAGAACTATAAAGCAAAACATTTACTAGATAGGCATAAAAGAGGATTTACGTGAAAAGAACTTAAGGGAATAGTTCATTTATCATAAAAGGGGAATTATGTGTAAGGAGCTTAAGGGATTAGCTTTACTTACCTTGCATTATAGGGAAATAATGGAGAAAGATAAAAGGGAAGGATTTATTTGCATTTTGAATGACTTTTGCATGTTGTGTATGATCTATGTATATGGAGAATATGTAGATGTACTTATTATCTACTAGGATCAAGATGAAGGCAGAATCAAGTAAAGTCTTTAGCTTAAGTTATTAGGATAATCGAGACAAGCTAAGTACTCTTAGGATAAAGAATTCCTAATTAGGAGGATTGATATAAGACACTTGTAGACTGCTTCATTTCTAGTAGGTTCATATGATTGTAGGATGTCTGGGATGACGGTTTCATCCATTGAAGGACAAAACCTATGCATAGAGTAAGGAAGCCTCAAGTCAAATCATCCCTGAGTAGTGTTTATGATAGATGACCTTCATTCGGAGTACTGAATGAGAATACTTTGGCCCAAGTAGTGAAAGGTACGACATCCACCTAGGTGTGAGATAGTTGAGACTACACTATTAGTTCATTGTGATCCGAGTACTATATCGAGATTGTGAATTAGCAAGGTTCTAGTTGTGTAGGACACAACACTATGCTCAGCTGGTAATCGTTAAAGGATACCCTACCAATCTCTTCTTTGAAGGGAGGGCCATCTATCTAACGATAGGTGTCATGAGGCTGCATTATATACCAATTCCAGGTGGTTGGTGGAAAAGCGCCCGAGTGATGTTTCTCTTCCACAACAAGCGGCCGATGTACCAAGATTTGAAAGGACGGACTCCTGGACCTTCTTACTTCTATTTGTGCAAAAAGCTTACGAGCTATGTATGTATTTGTTTACTTTTGAACTCTGATTTGTATTTGCAATGAAAATGAAATTCATGTGGAAACATATTGTAACTTGTACGTATTTATCAATAAAGAAAGGAATTTTTTTATTGTATTATCTTTGTTACTTGTTACCTTTACATGTTTAAAGTGAGAATTGGTAAATTTTATTTAACGCAAGGATTAGGTCATGAATGAGTTCCTAAATAGGAATTGATTGAAGGGAAAGTTATTGCAGCGGGAGCAGCATATGACTTTAATGGTTGGTACCTAGCACTAATCACGAGGAATGATGTCTTGGAGAAAGTGAAGGCAGATTCTATTCGAATTGAAGAGAAGGCAAAGGAAATTCAAGACAAAGTCCTACAGATAGCTGCTGATGCATTAGAGAGGGATGTTGTTAGAGAAAATCATTTGCAGCAGGAAAATTTGAAGAATAAAATCCAAGCAAAGTTCCTTGTCACCACTAGACCTGTCCTCAAATAGAATTTGACTAGGGCAGCCAATTTCTTGTCTGTATGGAGTGCCTTTCAGGAGCAAGAATCAGAATGGGAAACCACCTTTGCGGACTGTGCAAAGAATCTGGAACTGTTAGAATACAAGGTTAGCATGCTGCCACTTGTCACAATCAAGGAGGTTAGCGCCATAGTCTCCAAATTCATTCGATACAATGCTTCCCAACAGGATAAGGATGCACACTCAAAGGACTAGCTCTTCACGGCACTTCACTGGCAGTTAACTAATTGTATTTTGGGAAACCCTAATTAGGGTTTTTTCTTTAAAATCTTTGTCGTTGATTCTGATGTAATCTTGGCCATTCATTGTATCTCAAAAACTCTATATAAACCCCCCTCCCATTCTCTCATTTTCATTAGAAGCATTAGAAGATTAGAAGAAAGGATTAGATATTAGAAGAGATTAGAGAGTTAGAATAAGAGAGATTAGAATAATTGGGAGAGAGTTCTATGAAATTGTTGCTAATGGCTACTTATGATAATAAAGCTCAAGTTGCATGATTTGCTTTGAATTCCTTTATTATCAAGTGGTTGCATGGTTGCATATTCTCTTTCCACATAGATTCAATAGAAGTAGTTGAATGAATGATAGATTCATCATAAAGATTTGGTGAAACTATTTGTTCATGCTTTCTTTGGATGAATGATTTTCATTCAATACGAAAAGCTAATCTAAACTCATGATGTGGATGCCTTAATGTGTATTTGGAATGATATTGTTCAATTGATGGTATTGTTCAAAATATAATCTCAAGCACAAACCTTTGAAGATTGCACTTGCTTTGCGTAGTTGACATGTTATTTTTGCATGGCGAAACAAAGTCTTGTTATTAGTTTCACTTAGTCTTTATTGTCTCTTGATTTCGTAGTAGTGTAGAACTCCTTTAACCCTATCCTTTTCTTTTTTTGATCGTCAAAGCAGAAAATCCAAAAAAAAAATAGAGCTTTCACCTTAGAGTAGTTTGTCAAGCGTAAGTCCCCCTTGTGATAACCAGCAATTTCACAACGTCCATTGAGCTGATTCCATTGTCAAGATTTGACCATCCTAAACATTGGAATTGCGATGACCTTCTCTCAATCTTAAGCATTATAAGGCAGTTTTTCAAGAGAGAATAGAGCATCTTTGGACACCTCATTCGAGAATGTTTGTTTGTGTCATAAAACATGCGGGGGATGTGTCCATAATGTGATCTAGTCAAAGAGTACTAGCCTATGTTAGAACTTTGTCCCATAGATAGCTGTTTGCTTTGATGGAATTGTTGGCTCATAGTATTGTATTTGGCATTAAGTCCAATCAATTGGTTGTTGAGGTCATCAATTATATTGAACTTGTCCAACTTTGACAATTGTTGAAGTATAGTGGATTGCGTTGACTATATTGTTTTGATTTCCTCATCCATCTCTTCCAAGGAAAGGTCTTGAGAGTCATCAAGGTTTTGATTTATGTGACCACAAGATGTATTGGTCACTTATGTCTATTGGAGGGGTTATTAGGGAGTTCTACAAAAATGATCACCACAACAAGAGGAGCAAATTGAGATAGGTGGCAAATACCTAGAAAAAAGTGGTTCAAATTTTTTAAAGTTTTTTTTAATATAGTTGTAAGGGGTTTGTTTTGTTAGAATGACCAAATTGTATGCTAACATTTATAAAACTAGAAAAGTAATTTTTTATGTGGCATGTTTAAGTACAAAAAATTGATGATAAATTAAAAAATAGTGATTTGAACTTGAAACATAAGATGCATTTAATGTGAACCGAACCAATTCCAAATTTTTCAAACTTGAAGATGATCACAACAGCACCAAAGTACCCGTTAGGGTTAGCTCAAATCAAACCAGCAACTGAAGGAAAGAGCCTCAACGCCAAGAATGTGCTTTCCGACCCAAGCTGGGTAAGAAGCTACCATATGGCGGAGTATCACTAGTAAAGAATGCAGTACTGGAAAGTAACTCAACGCCAAGCATGTGCACTCCTAACCCGAGGTGGGAAAGGCGCTACCATATGGCGGAGATTCTATTAACAAAGATGCTATGCAAGTAAAATAATCTCAACGCCAAGCATGTGCATTCCTAACCCAAAGTGGGAAAGGCGCTATCATATGGCGGAGAAACAGAAAGCAAATACAATGTAGACTGAGCAAGGGCCAGTCGCATCCACAACCGTGGGAATGAAAGTGATTAAACTGAAAGTAAACTAGGCGGCAAAGCCATCCTCTTCCACTAAAGTGGGGATACAAAATGTAAAGTGCAGAAAGTAAAAGAGCTGATTAGTACTACTAATTCAGCATTACAATATTATGAACAATTTGCAAATACAATGAGATATAGATAACCAATGATCTCCAAAATGTTAGGAAATGAACTCCAAACAAGCACAAGCTATCCAACATATGAAATATAGCAAAAGGGACTAAAATATCAGGTCTGATATAAAATTGCAGCAATCAGAAAATTCATACCAGCAAGCCCTAGAATCACCAAAATGCTCATAACTTCGTCAAAACACCTCCGAATGATGTGGAACTGAATGCAAATGAGAGCTAGGAGTTGAGCGACCAAGACCAAGCCAAGAAACTCCTCCGAATAGTAGTGATTTATTTATGCACGCTTTCCAATGCAACCTCAAAGAAGGTATGACCTCCAGAAATGTTCTACTAGCAAGATAAAATCCGAGACACCTCTAAAAAATCTGAAAACTTGCAAGGAGGGCGCCCAAGGTAGACTAAAGCATAGGGCCAATACCCAGAACCACCAAAAAATCGTGCATGGACTTATGAGCAGATTTCTATTTCAGCAAAACCCTAACCAGCAAATGCAAAACTGACAAATCTCTAGAATCTTCAACCTTGATGCTCTGTCTGCTAGTCTGGATGAGAAGCAGTCTCTGGAAACTCAGCTAGGTGCTATCTTTCAAGCACGAAACCAAGAGAAAGAACTAGGAGGTATGCATTCCTCGAAGCAAGCTCTGAAAGCATTTCAGCAGCATAACAATATAATAAGCAACAATAGATAATCCAATTGAAGGCCAAGTCTCTTATTTATAACTTTTCTGTCTCCAAATTCAAATCTTCTTTTCCCTCCAATTAGGGTGCCTAAATGAAATTCACTTTTCACCTTTTCTCCAAATTTCATTTGCATTTCATTTCCAACCCATATGTGGAAATATAATTTAATAAAATGCAAATATATAACTTGCAAATATTTCACTAAAAGATTTAAGTGAAATATTTAATTAAACTCAAATGTCTCCAAGCTAGGTGTCCCCTTTTGCCTTAGCACATATTTCACTTAAATATTAATTCATCAAATAAGGCCTCCAAAATGTTTAATTAATAAACATTATAAAAATCACTTATCTCTCCAAATCGTCCTCCATGCCTTAGCCAAATATTTTTCACTTAAAACATTATTTTTTCATCAAATATCAAACTTGCCAAAATAATCACCTCAAATGCTGGAGACCACTGCTCAAGCTGACCTGCCAGAAATAGCCATTGCACTGAACTACTGAACTGCTGCTAAAAATAGCACTGCTAGAAATAGTACTTACTAAAAATAGCATACTGCTAAAAATAGTAAGTTGTTCCAAACTCATTTTCTCCACATTTTGAGTAGTCATCGCAACTTACTAAAAATAGTAAGTCCGGAAAAGTCATTGATTCAGTTTCATGTCACACCATCGCGAAGCTCTCTGAAAACCTAGAAGGAATCCATAAGCCAAATTGGAAAACTCCAACATGCAAGCCTCCAAAAAGTAGCCGAGAATGCAAGTCAATATCCCCGCCATGCATAAAGCTACCCTCATTGGGCGTAAGCTCTCCAAAACCTGTGAAAAGCTTCACCTGCATGCATTAGAAACTCTTGCATGCAAGACCCTCAAACCTCTCAAAGTGGAAACCCTAATTTTACCGCTTTAGCCTACGAAGCTCGGAAATAGGCTAAATCCAAAAACAAAGATGTAGGGACAAATGGGGATATAATTTCCAAATGTAATATAGTAATTGAATAGCAATAGAATTAAATAATTTAAACAAAATACTAGTTTTTATACCCGAAACCTTACTTAAAAGATATCAGCAATTTCGTTCATAAACAATTGCTTAAGTCAACATTCAAATTTATGCAAATTGAATGTAATGCTTTCAAAACATGTTTAAAAACCTAAATCTAACATCTTGGAAAGAAATTCTATTTTTGCAATGCTTGGAAAAAAAAGAAAAAAATTAAAATATTCTAACTTGGAATCTCAAAATTGTACAAATTCACAATCCACTCCAAATTTGCTTGAATTTGCTTGTGAGGGAATGGCATGCGGGAATATGTTTAAAAAGAGCAAAAAACATGGATTTTTCATTGTTTTATCCTTGTATACATAGTCATCGGGCATCTGGTGAGTTTGTGTGGTAGACTTTGTAATGTCCCCATTATAGCACAGTTCAGGAGCATGTTGAGTTAGCCTATCTCTTGGACCCCTGTAGGCTGACAGGATCTGGTTAGAGGGTCAGTGGCCGTTTTTGGTGGGTATTGTCATTCTCACCCCTTCAGCTTCAGTATGGGATTTAGTACGAGCATTTGGAGTTTAGTGTTCGCTAGCTTTTGACGGCACAAAAAGATATTGAGCTTGGAAGAAGTAATGAATGTTTTTTGCGGCTAAGTTAAATATTGATATTTAACTTAATTGATTATTATAAAGTCAAATTGACTTTATAAAGTGACGCCACTTATAAAATATTTCATAAAGTGATTAATTAAATCACTTAAAGTTGGGCGCCCAAAGTATTTAAGTGGAGACTATTGAAAAAGGTGACTTAAATATATTTTAATATATTTAAATGGAAAAAAGGGCGTCACTTCTTGGAAGTCGTGCATTTTGGCTTATAAAGCAAAATGAAGGCAAATCAAACTCATTCACTTATGATTATTTGACTTTGCTATTTGGCTTCTCTGTGATATTCTCTGAGACAAGGGTTTCAGCATTTTCTACCATTGGAGAGCGAGATCTTCTTCAGTGTTGAGCATATTTGAGGCTGTGAGAGACCAACTGAATCTGTGCATCTGTGAGGGGCTTCCATTCAGGAGTCCATTGAGCTTCATCTAGATTTATTTGAGCAGGTATTCATTAGATCAGTGTTAGGAGAGGGGGTTATTCATTTGGACGCCTCCATTCAGCATTTGACTTCATCTTTCAGGAGATCTGCCTGTCTTCTTCAGAGGCCATACAAAAAACCTTGGGAGGCGTGCTTCACAGGGAGAGGCATGGGAATTCTAGAGGAAAAATGCCTCACCTTTGCTCCTGGTTTCTTTTGTAGATTGGTCGCGTAGCCTTTGCAGGCATTGTGTCTAGTTTCTGGCGTGAAGTCACTATCCAAGCTTGGGCGTTGATTTCATCAGTTTATACAGCTTTCTTGCCTGGCATGTGCTACATTTCTTATTTAATTATTCTGGAGATTTTCGGGTATGTTATTTGTTTGCAATCTCATTGTATGTATTTCCAAATAATATCTAATACATCTATTGCTTGAAAAATTACAGTATTTCAATTCTATGTGCATTTATATGCTTGGCGCCCCTTCTACTTCTGTCTAGAACTTTCTCTAAAAAACTAAAAAACACAAAAAGATAAGCATAAAACTACAGGGGTTAAGTTGGAGCTAGCTGGGCTCATCTTAGACTTACTGAAAACCACTTGTCTTGAGTCACAAGTAAATCAGTTTGCTGGGAAAGTCATGAATACTCATCAATTTTATGAGTACTTGGCAAGTTTGCAATCTCTAGATAAGCACACAATTTATGTATCTAGCAAAAGATAATGATTGGATGAATAAATAATTTTGCCACTATTCTTATAAAACCATAAATTGTGTAGCAATGATAATGATTGGATGGATGAAGAATTTCACCATTATTCTTATCTACAAATATTACATGAATTCTAAGAATTTTTTCTGTAAAATACTTATTGTAGGTAAGCACTATGTTGGCATTTAAATTCGCACCTCTGGTATGCGTATTTCAAACGGACAGCTATGCACAGATAAACTGCTCTTCAAATTAGGAGGGGAAGCTCCCTCTTGCTGATGATGTTTGAAAGAAAGTAAACTAAAACTAAGTTCCCTATCTTTTTGATCAGCTTAGAGCACAAGGTTTATTAAACACAAACGCCGCAGCTGAGATTCTTTGTTTTAAGACTTTCAACTACGACTAACTTAAACTAAAGACGTTCCTAACCTCTCAAGTAATATGCAGAGCGAGAGAAACTAGAAATTAACAAGGTAGATTTTCTGACAAAATACTTCAATAATCTCTCTCTCAACAAACACCTACACACTTCACTGTAAGTTGAAATCAAGATCATAAAAGTAGAACATAAATAACAGAAATCTGAGATTTTGGATCAAGGCAAAGGAGACTCATGATTTTATTACTCAAATCTCTGGAACAAAACTCTCTTCTAACATGCTTGGAACAAGAAATCACAGCTAAAGAGGTTTGCAATCTTATTCTTACACACTAGAAACAACAATCACATTAACTCCTTGTTGGCTAAAGAGGCTCAACAATTTGCTATCACAACACAATTGAACAATACTTGAGTAACAAATAGAAGGCACAAGAGGCTCAGCGTTTTGTTCTCACTAGCACGGTTAAAACAAAGTGAACTGAAACTGAATAACAACTTGCTGCAATACAGGCTCGCAATTTGCTATCACAATAACCGTTGAACAATACTTGAGTAACAAATAGAAGGCACAAGAGGCTCAGCGTTTTGTTCTCACTAGCACGGTTAAAGAAACTAATGAGCAAAGGATCTTATTTATAGACAAGTAGAGGAGTAGGGAACCCTAAAATCTTCTTGCTTTCACAATCTAGGGCTTGCTCAGCAAGCAGACTTTATTACTAAATCTAGAAAGAAGATAACATCTAAAACCCTAGAAAGCAGAAAAAGCAGGAAACACCATCTATTACATTCTATCTTCTTTCTCTTCTCAAAGAATGGACAAGAATTATTCCAAGAATAGAAAGAAAGCAGGAAATAAAGCTTCTAGAAGAAAGTTGCTTTAAAGCTCGATCACATCCGCTAGAAAATTAGAAACTATGTGCCGGTTTGATGCATCTATGCCCTAAATAGCAAAGCACCACTTTTCTAGAATATCTTCAGCATCTGCAATAGATCTCAGGAAATCTTCGACCTCATTGGCCGCTTTGTCGAACTTTGCTGACATCTTTGAAATATGACCTATCCTTCCGCCAACTGGGTTGCAACTGTGAACGACACTTTGAAATTGATCCTGCACTTCTTCAAGCCTGACGTAGGAACCATCTCCAAGACTGTATTGAGAAGGAATCTCTATGATGAACTCACCAATGAAAAGGAGAACTTCAATCACTCTTTGTCTGTAAGCGATAAATTCTTCGGATATCCTCTCATAGGTTTTAACTTTGAAAACATGACGCTCTCTCCAGGCAAGGATTTGTTTCGTGTTCTTTTGAAACTGCTTAACCATAGGCTGTGTCTAAATCAGCAATGATGATTTCATGCCTCAGTCTTACTTCAGCCAGTGTTTGTTCAAACCCTTGGATGCCTTGACGTAGCTTATGAGCATCTTCCCTTAACTGGAACATCCGTGCCAAGATCTTCCTTCCTCTGACAATGAAACTCTCGATCCATTCTTGAATTTCTTTCCCACAAATGACCAGCTGACTTAAGTGCTGATGATCAGCTGGTGTCTCTAATATTTGGGGCAGCAACTGGGTTGCTTGAGAAGAACCACAGACAAGGTTGGAAATATATAGCCTAAGCTGCTGATTTTCAGCCTTGAGGGCTGCCTTGTCTTCTCCATCTTTAAGCACTCTTTCTTGAAGGATTTCGGATACAACTCTGAAAAGACTCACATCCGCATGCCTAGTATTTCTACCAAGATTAGCCTTGACCATGATGAAGTCATCCATATTCACTTCATCCCTATTCTTGTCTTCTGGGGGCAATGCAGTCTCCATGATTATCTCGTTATCAGGATTCCTATCAAAGTGAACTTGCTTCTTTGCTTTCTTCATAGGAGGTTCTTGATAGATGTTATCGAGATCATCAACACTAACTTGATATGAAGGCCTTCTTCTCACCCTTCCTAAGGAGTTCTCAAGCCAAAACACGGTAGTATCTTTACTAACTTCCCTAGGAGGTGCGATTTCAATCTCTTCATCTTCAATATCAAGGTCGATGTGGATCGGCGGAAGAACCCGCTTGCCAAAGGTGGCCGTGAACATGTGTTGAAGGCAGGCCCTCCGCTTCATTTTGAGGTACCTGCTCGCCGAGGAGCTTCCGCTTCCAGCCGTAGGGTTGCTCTCACAGATGACTATGCCCTAGAAGTCTAACCTTCTTTTTACATTTTATTCAATCTACTACCTTGACGCTTCTTGAGACTCCATTCTTACCCCTTTCCTTTGATTGGGCTCGAAGAAGAGGGATCGTCCCCTTGGACGCTCGCCATCGAATGGAGTTTTTCCCTCTTAAGGATCAAGAAAACCTTGTCAGGCTCAAGGACTTGTCTTATACAAATTTCTAATGAAAGGATTCTTTTTATTAGCCCAGCTAACTGCGGAAGGAGTTGATATTCAATTTGCTTCGAGAATACACGGAGAAGCACATCCTCATCATCATTTGATAACCCTTCTATGTTCTCATTCAAGCAAATTCTTCATCTCGTGGAGAGAGCCTGCGAATTCATGCCTCCAAGACCTTGAACTCATCTCAGACAATTAGCCCAAAAATCTTCAAGGGTGGATATATGATCATAGTTCTTCTCAAGCCGGCCAACGTAGACACCATGTGGATCAAATGATCGTCTCTCGCTATAAGACTTGAGGCCAAGTTTATCTAGCTCATCTCCCATTGTCTTTGCATCTGTAGCAGTCCTGCATGTGTAGATTCCCAACCCTAATGGAAACTGAAGGGAGGGTTTCCTTCTATTCCTCAAAACTGTGTGGACATTGTGTGCTTGCCTCAAGAATTCCATGAAGACGACCTCGTCTGACGGGTACCTTGGTAACATCAGCGGGGCACCTGAGTAACCATAGACTCTGAGATAGGTGAAGGTAGGAAACTGTATAAACCAATCTGCCCACTCCACCATCACTGCCCTGGGAATTGAAGATATACGGACATGTAACTCGTTGTCTAGGTCCCGCACTGTGTACATCAGAAAGGCCTCGTTCACCCTTTTGTAGTGATGCAACGACTTCGTGAACTCCAACTGGGGATAGTAGTTATATATGTGTTGTACACTCAATGATCCCTCGGTGTTCAACCCTCTGAATTGACCTTGATAGGCCACCAGGTAGACTAGGTAAGACACCATGTGGAATACATGAAATTGAAAGTATTCTGTTATTTGTTGATGTAGGCAATCACTAATCAAGGTAGGCCAATCATAGAACTCGGTTTTCTTCATGATGTGGGGTATGGCGTAAAACATCCAAGGCTGGAACTTGGTGGCATCTTCTGAGCCAGTGACCTTGTTGAGCAAGGTAATGATGATAGCAATTTCATCCTTAAACTCTCCTTGCCCGACATTCTTTGGCAAAGTCTTATGTTTTTCTTTCATCCATCTCTGTGCAATCTTTTTGCTATATTTATCTTTGTACATATTCCATATCTTTTCGCATTCACCCTTTGAGAGAGTAACGCTTTCAGGCCATGGGGGAATGGAAAAACACTTCTCGATCACATCAGGCTTTATACTGCAAATCAATCTACCATCTGCTGACTGGATCTCCCCAGTAGCCGCGTTGTAATGCTTAATACAAGTGATTACGAACTCAAGACTGAATCGATATAGGAATTGACGCCGCTGGGTGTAGGAGTCCGTAATGTCCCGTGTTTCATTGAGGTGTTGCTCGCGACTCTCCAAGGTGTAGATCAAACACCGGGCTGATATGATGCAGTCCGCCCCGCTTTATAGCACCTATGACAGCATTGCATCTGGGCTTGTTACCGAGTGTACTCCATTTCGAAAACTCAAAGAATGATCAGAACCTCGCCTTTGGTTCACAAGTTTGAGCAATTTCTATTCTTTAGAATGTTGATTTGCTCGAATCCGAATAAATTTTCCTTTTGAAATTCTTCGAGATAGCGGCTTTGCCTGTAATTTCGCTTCAAGACAACCTGCATCACCCATTTTGAAAATTTTTAAATTTTAATCGATAAAACAGCAAACTCCTAATTTCTTCAATTTTTCTCGTGTTTCCGCACCTGGGTTTTGTTAAGAATATGATTAAAATGGACCTAGCTGATTAGATTTAAAACCCCGATGGTTGATCGAAAAGCAGCCAACCAACCCTAGGATTTGAATTTTCTTTGAAAAAAAAGTTGTGATATGGGTTTTCTTCAGAAGACTGATTGGAGAGGACCCAGATGGTTGAAAGTTGAATACACTGAGGTTTTCACTGACATGCAAAATAAAAGCAACTGCTGCTTGATGAAGTTCTTGAAAATTTCTTCAAAAGAATGAAGAGAAAAGACCCAGATGGTTGAAAAATGGAAAGCCTTGGCCTTCTCTTTGAAAAATTCGATCTTCTGAATGACAAAGCTTGAAAAAGCAAGGGTTTATGCTTGCTGATCTGAAAAATCTGATGAAAAACCAGCAAATAAGAATTCTTGGATCATGAAAATTCTTCAAACTTGCTGCTCCAACTTTCTCCTTTGGATGCTACCTGCAAAATAATGAAAATTACATGAAAGAACGATGTTAAATAGACTTAGGGTTTTGTTTTTATTTTGCTTTCTTTTGCTTTTATCTCCAAAACCCTAAAATCTTAGCTTCATTGAACTTGGATGCCTCATTCTCCTTGCAAATTTTGAAACTTCTGAAAACTTCGAAAAATTTTCTAAGGCATGAGAAGTTGGGCGTCCCTCACCAGGGGCGCCCGCTTCATCCAATATTAGTAAAATTTTGGCATTTCCAACTTTTCTTCATTTTGACCCCTTACTTCGCCTCTGATTTCCCGTTTGCAGATTGATTTGATAGGTGAGCTAAAGGATTCATTGCGGAGCTCGACTGATTCTGAGAAGATTGTTCTGGAGGCATCTCTGGCAAAACACTTCATTTTGACCTCCAAAATCCTAGGCGCCTTTTCCTTCCAGGGGTGCCCATTTGGTCCAGAGTTAGCCATTTTTATGATCTTCAACTTCTTCATTACCTCCTCTTCTACAGATGATCTCTTTGAATCTAGAGCTCCGGGCGTCGGATCGACTGCCTATTATGCTCATCGCGAAGCTGCCGAGATATGAGGAGGGGTCTTCTGAGATGAACTCTGTCAAAAAGTGAATTTTAATCCCTCAAAAGCTTGGGCGCCCATCTTGACTGGGGGCGCCCATGTTCACCAGAGTTAGATTTTTTTTTTTCAACTTTTTTTCTGTTTGCCTTTGAATCTTGGTTTTCAGCCTTCGTTGGACCCTACTTTCAGCTCCTTGTATCTGGCGACTGCGAACTCTGATCGGCGTGTTGGATATCTCGTTAAAAAGCCAGATCGACTGCGAAGAGATCACATTAGACACACTTCCCTGAATTCATCTGTTAGATACCCTGAAAACTTGGGCGCCCTTCTTCTCCTGGGGCGCTCAAACCTTCCAGACTTAGTCAAATTTCATCTGATTTTCTTCAGAGTTTGAAACCTTCATTCTGTACCTTTGACTTCGATCTGAATTTGTCGGAAGACGACCAGTCGGATGATCTGACGGAGACAGGCGCGACGAAGCTGGCTGAACACAGAAGAGATCGAGCATATTTTTGAACCCTGAAAGTTGAATTAGGTGCTTCAAAAAGTTGGGCACCCTTCTTCACCAGGAGCGCCTACTTTACCCAAACTTAGCCAAATTTTGATATTTTTCATTTTCTCTCGTTCTGACATCAGTTTGGATACCCCTGTTCGGCCTTGAATTCTGGATGACTGGACGATCCATTGACTGCACCATTGGACTCACTGCGAAGCTAACAGAGAATTGAACAACTTTGATTGGAGGCATAAACCCTAATTTCAACATCTGATGCCCTAAAAAGATGAGCCCCTTTCTTTACCAAGGGCACCCAAGTCTGGCAGTGTTAGAAATTTTCACCATTTTAAATTTTTTCTTCCTTGTTCTTCAAGCTCGTCCGCCAACTTGCCTTCTATCGAATGCTCTGAATGTTGAATCTGACACCTGGCAGCGACATGACCTCCATTAATGACCTCGGAGCTCCTGATATGCTTCTGAAAAAGCAGAATAGACCCACTAAGGCAAAATTGATTATTTTGAGATTATGACTGCACCAGCCTAATATGGACGTATTTTGAGCCAATCAAAATCAGTTTGGACCCTAACGGACCGATTTTCTATTTTTAGAAAGTTTTGCCAATATCCATTTCCAAATAAACCCAGAAAAACCTAGAAAAAGCTACTAATTTTAGAAAATTTCTAAAAATAGCAGTTATCCTAAAATTTAGGGATGAAAAACCAAGATCTGGGTTTTGTAGGTTAAGCCGCTCTGAGCAAACCCAGATCGTCAGAATTTGAAAATTTTGTGTTTTAACCCTTCATGCAAGACATGCATACCCAAGTTTTGACCTTTTTGACTGATTTAACAAGACTTCTACTCATTTCTTCAAAATGTCTAAGTGTAACAAAAATTTTAATTTTGGGGTACAACACAGGGTAGCTTTGTTCAGAAGTTACATTCGTGCTTACAGTGAAGATTTTGCTTTGGGGTTTGAATCGATTTTCACCAGAAGAGATATCTTTTGTTTGGCTGATCAAATCCTTCATTTGGCACATCTCTCAAGGGTCGTACGGCTGCATTTATTGCTGCTGCAGGGCCGTACCAACTACAGCTGCAAGTGCATCACTTCATTTGAGGCAGATCGCTTTGCCTTTTTGCTGCCTTTTTACTCTAGAGTGGGCGCCTTGGTCTTTGGAGGTGATTCCATTCATTTTACGGAGAAAGAAGATTGTAATCAAGCTGGCCGTACCATTTAATGCCCTCTTTCAGGCGGCTGCAATGAAAAATCAGGTTCCTTAATAATATTTTGCTTGCCTTTTTGTATGCATGTTATCTATTCAGCATTGTAGTTATTTATCAACCAAAAATAAAGACATTCACCACTCTTTGATAGTAGTTTGCATCAGTTCTTGCTTTTTCGTTGATCTGGCATGGTTTTAGTTAAAAGTTGCAAACCCTTGTATTGCAAAAAAATCACAAAAACAATAGTAAACAACGAAACACAAACAAAAAATTGCATTCTTCATCAGCAATTGGGGTTGACAGACACCTGGTCTCCTACATTGGCCTAGCACAATGACTTAATGTTGTTTTGAAAGGGGGACCATGAGGGTGGACGCCTCATTAAGAGATATTTTAAAATTTCAAATGTTAATTATCTCCTCATGTGTTTTGGATGCCAAAATGAAGGAAGGAAAAGTGAATTAAAAATTAAATAATTGCCAAAAAGGAGTTGGGCGTCCCTTTTGGAGGAAAGATGGAAAGCCAACAATCACCTCAAGTTTTATTTAAGAAGGCCTTTGCTCATTCATTTGGTATCCATTGTTTATGCTATTGTTATGCTATCGAAATGACTTCATGAATTTGACTTTGAGGAATCCATACCTCCTAGTGTAGAACCAATTTCGTGTTTGAAAGATAACACCTAGTTGGGAATTCAGTTGCTCCTCATCCAGACTAGCAGATAGAGCCCCAATGTTGAAGAACTTTGATATTATTTTCAGTTTTTAGCTTGCTGGTTCAGTCATGGCTGAAGGACGTTTTTACTTGCAGCTTCTTGTGTGATTTTATTTCCGTTGTGGGTGTTTGCTCATATCCTTCCTAAGCGACCCATTTTGTGCATTTTCAGATTTTATGGTGAAGATTTGGATTTTATCTTGAAGTTCGCCCCTCCAAGAAGGTCGTACCATTGCTGAGCTTGCTTGGGAATACGTGTACAAATAATATTCAAGGTTTTGCTGCCATTTCAAAGATGGTTCTTGGGCGCCATGCTCCTTAGAAGCTGTTGCAATCACTTTTAGATCATTTGGAGGAGATTTGAGGATTTGGTGAGCATTTTGGTGTGTTTAGTTTGTTGTTATGAGCTTTCAATTTGCTGGTAATTTATATCAGATTAACAATAGTTCGGATTTTGGCTTGTACTCTTGTAATTGAGAAGATTAGGGGTGTGAGAAACAATCCTTCATCAATTGGCATTGATTATCTAGCATCAGCGCTTTGTAATTTGCAGATTTTGTACATTGTAAGACTATAAACAGTAGTACTATTCTAGTCATCTTCATTTCTGCATTTACTTTATGTTTAGTTCAAACATTGTAACTCCTGGTCGGTTTACCGCCAGTGTGGAGGAAAGAACAAGTTGCATTTCTCATTTTACACCCACTGTTTAAGTGAAGAATCCCCACTGTTATGTGGATGCCCGTTGATAGCGGATGAATTGCTCTTCAATGTAATTATCTTCCCCCCACTGAACAAGTGGTAGTGTGGATCTCATATGGTCGGATCACCGCCTGCTTCAATTCAGCATTGTTCTTCTTTTCAGTTTGGTTGCTAACGACCCCTTCCCATATGCTATCACCTCGCCTCTCAAAGGATCTTGGTGAACATTCTTGGCGAAGGTTACATTCAGTTTGATTATCTTTTGGAAGCTAACGCTAACATTTGGCGTAGTGTTGGTTTGTGTTGTGAAAAATTGGGGAAAAAATTGGTTGGCATATTTCAGTGGTATCAGAGCCAAGATCCTCCCATCCTATGACAATCAGAGCTCAGCTGCCAGATGAGTGATAAAGAAACCGGATTCTACACTAGAGGTCAGAACTGAGTTTAGTTTTAGTTTTCAATAATTCCGAAGATGTTACGTTTTCTGAAGTCTAAGAACTACGACAAGACAGATGTGATTATGGCTTCTGAAGAGGAAAGAAGTTTGGCAAGGTCACCTTCCATTGCTGGGACAAGGCTCAATGAAGAATGTCAATACAAGAGGGAATGTGAACATGAGGCTTCCATACTCCATTAGGAATATCAGAATATGTCAGATGAGTTTAAGAAAGGTGTTTCTTTTGACTGCTACTTGAATTGTGTGTTGATTAAGAAACCTGGAAAATTGGGTGTGGTCAACTACATCAAGAAAAAAAATTAGAAAGGAAGCAGAACTTGCCATGGTTGAAGAATCAAGGAAGGAAGAAGAAAAGCATCGGCTTCAGGGTTGCAGCCCACGGTAAGCAAATTGAAAAGAAAACCCAGTCAACTTGGGCGTTGAAGATGGCATAAGCAAGGTGGCCATTTGCTTCAAACATACTTTGACGCAAGATACTTTGAGATTAAAGAATAGATTATTCAGATGACTACTGATAATAAGCTACATGATTCGCTGAGTCTGCATCGACCATGTTGAAGATTTAGTAGATGGATAATTTCCAATTTGTTGCTTGAATCTTTAAATTTCCAGCGATTCCATATGAAGAAATTATGATAAGTGACCAACACGACTTCTTGGGTATGTTTGTGGATGCTAATGATAAGATCAGTAACGCATCTCTTCATGATAGGTCAATTGAAGAAAAGAATGATAAAATATTCAAAGCAGCCAGCTTTGATGATTCTTTATTTCAATACAATTATAGTGACTTGGGTGGTAGTGGGTTTGAATATCAAACTACGCCTGTGGAGGAAGCTATAGATGAAGATTTCAGTTTAAGTGGAATGGGAAGTGATTCATTCAAAGAGTCAACAATCCAAGAGGAGCACGATGATTTCTTTCCTATTGATCATTACAATCAAACTTTTCAGATTTGGGATCCGGGCGTGATGTCACCAAGGTATGATAAAGAACCAAAGTGGGATAAATTCCCCTTTGATCCTGATGAAGTGCAAAATTCAGTTTGCATTGCAAGATATGTTGAGGTCATTGAAGGAGAAGTTGCAGCAAAGGCCAATGAGAACGTGAATTCTTGTGTTGAAGTTTTAAAATCAGAAAATGGTTTGGGTGCCTTTCAGATTGAGACACAAGAAGAGTACGAGATCTTTAAAGGTAAAGATAGAGATACTAATTTGCTTGATGAAGTTGTTGATAGGCCTTCTATTCAGGAGTTATGTAGTGAAGAGGTTAATAATGAAGCTGATTTTGAAAATCTTGCCAATGAAAGCAAATCAGAAAAGTTGATGTTCGAAGAGCAAAGCCTCTATGTGATTGTGATCAACGGCCTAAAGAGCTGCAAATTTTGAAGGATAACTTATTGGTTTGAGAAGAGAAAATTGTTAAGGTGTTATCAAGATTTGATAGCACATACCATTTCATTGAAGAACTCTATTGGAAGATTCAGTCTGAAGAGAGACAAAATGGAGTTAAGGATGGAGACACTTTGTCCAAGATGCAAATCATCAAAGAGGCATTGGAATCCACTAAGTCAGATTATTTGCACTTGCTCACAAATAGAGATAATGCTATTAAGTTTGCAGAGGAGACTTATGACGCCTACCAGGAGAAGGAGAAAGAGGTTGATAGGCTTTTCCTTGATCTTACCTTAGCTCATCATTTATTATGCAAAACAGAAAATCAATCACCTATTGCAACCACATTAAGGAACAAGAAGCTAATATAAGGATTATGGAGATCAAGCAAATAGTTGAAGGAATAAATGAACTCCATAATGATGAAACATTGCATAATACCAAGGTGATCCCATATCTTGATGGTGATTGGAAAGTACATCAAGAGTGTGCACTCTTCAGTTGGGAAGAGACTTTGCCACAAGAAGGAATAGTTTGCAGCTATGAGATAGATGTTTTGATGGATGATGAACGTGGTATTCAGCATGCTAAACTTTGTGGGTCGGCAACTAATGATGGGCATCCACAAGTTGAGAAAGATGAGCTTGAATTCTATGAAGACACCAACAAAAGGG
This sequence comes from Sequoia sempervirens, assembly GCA_007258455.2. Lineage (NCBI taxonomy): Eukaryota > Viridiplantae > Streptophyta > Pinopsida > Cupressales > Cupressaceae > Sequoia > Sequoia sempervirens. The sequence goes on along the minus strand of VDFB02001477.1, from coordinate 2,236 downwards.
ATGAAGAAAATATTGTTGAGAACAACAGTCCATTATCTTCACATGATTTGGTTAATCATAAGGTGATAGATAATTTCTATGAGAGTGTGCCATGTTTTGTGAGTAGTAATCATCCAGGGCATTTTGATAATGAAGGCATAAGTGGATTCAAGGATGAAGTCTTCACATGGGAAGTGTGGACACAAGGAGATTTCTTCATCGCTGGCTTCAAGGTGTCAATAAAACAAGTCTTGGTAGCTGCTGGTAACTCCATTGCAGCAGCAAAGAGTGAAGATTCCATACTTATTACTCATGAAGTTTGGGAGAAAGATGGACCAAAACAGATTATTTACTTTCTTGACAATCCATCTCTTGGGTTGAGTGATGTTTTGGCTCATCCTTGTCCTTTGGGGGAATCGGAATTGAGGACAACATTTGTTCCGTGCCTCCATTGATGTTGATGTTTTCATGGATGGGCTACATGGGTTTATCAAAGAAGACGCTAACTTCTTGAGTTTGCATTTTGCTTTTATTAGCACTTGGAGAAGTGTTGTGTACTCTTTCCGGTGCATTGGAGAACATTTTTAGTTGAGTATCCATGCTTGGGATCCTCAACATGGGTTGATGAAGTTAATCACTTGTGGAAAAGTGATTTCTTGGGGGAACAAGGATTTAATTTTCAGATTCTTTGATGCTGTCCCCATCTTCACCAAACCTGTTAGAAATTTTGTCATTGATGTCGAGAAGAAACTTAATCAGCCGATCAAAATGGTAGATAAATAATGGAATAAATATTATGGTGATCAGGTTGAAGAAATTGACAATTCGAATGAGTTACAACGAATAAAGGCAACATGATAATTCGATTGATTTAGATCATTAATCTTGAAGATCGGGATATCCACTATAATCATCTTTTTACAAGACATTATCATTATCAAATTATTGTCAGCTTATTAGAAGATCATATCGCTACCAAGGTCTTTCCGATTGAAGTTACGTAAGTCTTTATGCAAGCTATTTACTGCCACTGTTGGAGGATTCGAGCTTGAGGAAATTTCTATAGTACATAACTATCTTCAAGGTGATCTGGCACTGCTGTAGGAAGAGTTGTTGGGTCTATTGTCTCATACGCCAGGAGTCAAGCAAATTTGGAGAGTTGTGAATCAAAGAAGTACGGTGGAAAGAAGAATAGAAAGCAACTTCAGATTGAAGTCTGAATAAAGAGATAGCTACAGCCCGAAAACAAAGAAGAATAGCTACAGCTTAAAAACTACAGATTGAAGAATAGCTACAGCTTAAAAACTACAGATTGAAGAATAGCTACAAAACAAAAAGAATAAACATAACAAATGTATTAAGTTAACAAGTATATGTTTAAGATAACATGTTGTTTTAGAAGGGAGTAAAAGAACAATCGCGTCTCTGATGAGCATAGACACGTCTTCATAAATCTTGAACACGTATGTCTTTCTCAAAAGACGTCTTCTGAACAGATTAAGAGGATACGACTTTTCAAGAGAAGGATATGACTTTTTAAAATCAAAAGGATGCGACTTTTTAAAAGTATACGTCCATTCCAAAAGGATCAGTTGCAAATAAAGAATACGTCTATTCCAAAAATACACGTCTATTCCAAAAGAGCAGATGCGATTTTTCTTTTTAAGGAGGCACTTAATGAGCAGATAAAAATAAAGAAACGTATGTTTACTAAACAGCTCTAAAAGAAAACTCCAAGAGACGTGTTTTGTGACTGAAAAGATGATAAAAATTTGATTTATCTTGTGAAGGGTTATGTGTTAGACTCTTAAAGGGTATAAACTAATTTGTTTCAGACTTTTGAAAAGGCAGATTTAAAAATGTGCACAAACAAATGTGATCTTTCAAAAGATAGGTGCAACTCTTGAAGAAACATATATATTGGACATTCTAATCTAAGTTGAAAGTGTGGTTGTAGTAACAGAAGACTTGCAGTTCAGTCAGATTCCTACCTCCTTGTGTGGGCTGAAGGTGATATCTTGGATCACATAGAGCAGATTGGAGAGTTGGGCTTGTGCAGATCAGATTGAAGGCAGTCTCACTACCATCAAGTCAAGGTTTTTGGTACCTTGCATTAGGGGTTGGTGCTCCTTGTAGGCTGGTGTCTACTAAAATTATAGAGGTCTAGGTGTTCCTTGTAGGATATAGTCTACTAAATCATCTAGTTGTAAATCTGTAGGTTGGTGCCTACTTTTGAAAAAATATTATTTCAATAAAA
>VDFB02001476.1:0-19456 GCA_007258455.2 Sequoia sempervirens | reverse complement strand
TTCGAATCTGTTTTTCCTATTTGAAGAATTTGAAATTCATGACAATACTTTATTTGAAGAATTTGGCTTTGGTTCGCCAGAACCGTTAGTAGTGGAGGTTGTTCATTTCTTTGTTAACGGCCAAGAAATAGAGGATACTATAGTGGTAAAGGATCAAGAGGTCATAATATCACAGAGTAGCCGTGATGATCAGAAAGCTGCTTATGAAAAATTAAGTCATGTTGATGCAGGGGGTGTGGAAAATCCAAATTTTCCTCAAAGGTGGTAAACATTTCAGTAACAAAGCCTTGGGAAATACTAAGTTCTTGAAGAACTTTTGCACATGTTCTTTCACATCAAAAGGATATTTATGATGAGAGATGGTTATTTGGGGCAGTGCAATTAGTCTCATGTTTAGCTACACAGCCTATGTTTGGATCACTTAAATTCTTACTTCTCTTCAAAATTTGCATGTGCTAATGGGATTTTTTAGGTTTGGGTCTTCCTTCTCACAACTTGTCAATGGTTTTGTGTGAGTTATTATTTCCTTTCCCTTCTTGGTAGGTATCAACCTACCTTGTATATAGCCATTTTTGGTGTGTCGTTTTTGGGTGTGTTTCCTTGGTTTTGGTTGTCTTCCTTCCTCTTTGCTCAACTATGTTACCCACTGGATAGGACTGGTCATAGAACTTTTGGGTTCCCATTTGTGTCCTTTTCAGTCCTTCTCCCCAGTCAAAGCTTTTGTTACTTATATTTTGGGCCCCTCTCGTAAATTGGCACCCCTATGTCAAAATTTTTGGTTAAGTCTTTACTTGGGCGGTGTTTTATTAAGTATTCTTAACCTGGGAAGTGTTTTTCACTAGTTTGGCTAACTTTCCATTTTATCACTTTTTCCTTCTCTATTTTTGTAGTTGAGCGATGTTTTAGGGTAGCACTATAACTTCCCACATATTTTAAGTCATCCTTCCAAAAGGCTAGTGGTCCATACTTTATTTTCATGAACTTGCTGAAAAGACCTCCAATGTTATTTTCCAAATATTTTTGAGCCAAGTGGGAATTGGTGTGGTTTCTATAACTACAACAGTGATTTGTTTAGTTTCATGAACTCCCCACATTACTGCCAAAGTACACTTTAAAAGAAATCAGAGAATTCATTGCACAGTTTGTTTTATTTTAAGGTGCATTTCAGATAAACAAAAATATACTTGTGCAAAAATGAATAAAGAGATGTCATCCATATACAACAAATTAAACCAAAATTGGAGATAGAATTTCTCATAATAAAGAGAATCGACACTAGAATTATAAAATGATATATTTCATTATATATATGTACTAGTGGAAATACAAAAAAAATTGTCAATTACAAAAAGGGGGATAGTTAATATTAAAACGAAGATTTCTTCATGCACATAGGGTGAACATCAGCACACAAGCCACTTCTACCACCACTTGAAGACACTCTATTTGGGAAGGTGACAGTAGGTTCTCATGAGACTGCAGAAACTAGACAAACAGCCCCATGTTGTTCCTCACCATCCCAGTGAAAAGGAGGGTCACTGCTTCTTTGGTCACTTCATTTTGGGCTATAGTCTCAATGTAGATAGTGTCACCCACTAGTCCGCTTCTTGGGTAGTTACTAAGGCCTAGCAATGGCTACATTCACTCAATGGAGAAACTCTATTTGAACCAGTCACTTTGCTACCCTCATTCCCCAGTCATGACGCCCAAAGGTGTGAATTATAGTGTAAGGAAAGATTAGGTGCGGAACAAACTCTCCTAACTTCAAAACCTCAGGGAAGAATGCAGAGGTGACTTTAAAAAAAATTCAACTACAGTCCAATTAAGATACTCATGAAAGAAATAACTAAAATAGAGAAATTAACATACACAGATGAACACCAGATTTACGTGGGAAAACCCTTATGAGAGAAAAACCCACCACACCAAGAAAAGCCTCTTTGTATTATAATAAACAAAATTACATACAGAGTTCAAACTTAACTTTCTGATGTCAATTTACAACAGCAGATTCAATGATCAACCTTGTACAGAATATCCTAGTTACAATGCTCTCTAAATTGAATTCACACACACTGATCACATATTGAACTATTCATTGAACCGAACATCATCTTCGATTTCAGAGTATATCCATGTCATTCATGATCTATTGATCTTCCTCACAAGAACGTCTATAACATTCCAACTGCTAGTGATTCCCATTTTGCTTCTTTGATTGGTCAAACACATACCACGTAGGATCTTCAGACGGTCAAAAGTCATTCGAGTAGAATCACATGTCGATGAGACACTAGCTGTGTCTCCCCGATGCTACAATGCTCCATTGACGCTATCGGCATAACTTACAACTGTCGGCAAGAGGTCATAACGAGCTGCAAGAGTCATACCGATATCCAAAACCATCACCCAGAATATCGCTATCGGCAAGAGGTCATAATGAGCTTCAAGGTCATACTGATATCCAAGACCAGCGAGACCTCTCACCGAAGTCCACAGCAAACCCATCGGCAAGACTATCGCATTCGCTATGAGTCATATAGAGCCCTTAAGTCTTACTGATGTCAATACACCCATCGGTGAAACCAATAGTCATCGGCAAGAGATCATAGCAAAAACACCTGATAGTAGATATCACTTTGACCAGACTATCGGCAAGAGTCTCCCCTACGCCCAGCACAAACACATCCATCGGCTAGACCAACAAGTCGAAACAAGGTGTTAGCGAGCCTCCATGTCACACCAAAAAGTTAAACCATCGGTGAGAGATCCTCAGTCGCTAAGAGTCTCTAAAGGTCACACCTCTCCCTGATGCTACCTATCGCCAGGAGTCTCACCAAAGACATCCTTGTGAATAACCATCGGCGAGACATATACTATCGAGATGAGACATTTTGAAAGTTCACATTTCTCCCCAACTCCACTTGTCGCCAAGAGTCTCCCCGATGTCCAATAGAAACCAAACTGTCGGCAAGAGATCTCCCCAGGCGAAGAGAAGTAGGAAAACTCACAGCGATCGAAATGTCTTGCTGATGACTCCCATTGGCAAGACAGAAACAATGTCTCGGTGACCTGAGCATTCCACAAGGTTACACAGTTGCTAGTCGGCCAGACAGAAAGAATGTCACACTGACTTTTCTTTTTCAGAGGTTTCATGTCAATAAGTTTGAGACACATTTTCCAACAGTGTACACAAAATACTCTAAGAGTGTTGTGTTATGCACATGTACCTCCAATTCAAAAATGCCTCTTCCAATATGTTACACAGTGCCTCTTCTTCAACCTCACTTTCAACTATGAAAACTTCTTTCAACTGGTTATACAAACACCTAAGAAGAGTGTTGCATTCAATTTCTTCAATGACAATAAAGTCATTCATGGACACTCCATCACTCTAAGCACTCGCCATGTTTGACATTATAGGTTGGTGAAGTGAGGTAGTTCCTGTTGAATTTATAGAAGGTTGTTGAGACATTTGAGCTAAGAATGATCAAGACAATAGGATGAAAATACAATTGGGATTAATTGTTAATATGATAGGAATTTAAGCTATATTCCCAGTTGATCATCTTGCATGTTTGTTCCCATTGCACCACTGCGACAGTTATTTAATGTTTGATTTACAAAGAATGCAAACCACTCAAGAATCAATCACCATGAGACATGAGTTTAATCAAGAAGTGCTCAAAAATTGCTTAAAGTCTTATCATAAGTGATGTAATTATTTTGGCCAATCATTATTTCTTAGCCATCGGTTTCCAAGATGGATAGTTAGGTGGAAAGAAAGTGTTACCGCAACTTATGAGTAACTGTCAATTAGAAGAGTGCAACCCCTATATTTTGGTAAAATTTCATTCAACAAGGGTAGGATTCTTGGAGAATACATTGTCTTGTAGTCAAGGGAGGAACATTATATTTTCTTTTAATTTCATTTACTTTCTGATTGCAATAACTTTCAATCTGTGAGTTGTGAGTTGAATGTAATGTTGACCGTACTGACCTATGAGTCATGTGCATAAATAGAGTATATTTGATGTGTGAAATCTATTCAACTACATTTATTTCATCCATTTAAATTATGAAGTCTCTCATTTCTATTTGCATTTTCTTTTGTCATTAGTCAATACAACCTATGAGCTAGTTGACTAATGAATTTAGAATTCATTTCGCATTAGCTACATTTTTATGGGTTAATGCTTGTTGCATTTATTGCTTTCTAGTTAAAAGCACATTTATTTCTCATTTAAATCATACAAGGGAGTTGTACCTCTCAATTCAGAGGAAAGTCATGAATGCAATTGTGGCCTTTCTAGAGTTGTTAGTGAATTGGTCCTAGTGTTTATCAGGAAAGAGAGTCATTTATTACAGGCATATTCATCAAGGGTCAATTCATTCACTAACATCTGCATTTTTTCATAATCTTCTTTCTTGAGTTTCATTATTTTCTTTCCCACACCTTTATGGTTAATGAGTTTTAACCATTCATCAATGAATACATCAAAGTTTTTAGCCTCTTTTCTTATGGGGAGAGCTATTGATTTATCTTTTTCTTCATACTATTCCATTATCTCACCCCTGAGTTGTTCATTTCTATAATAGGATGCAAGTGCCCATATTTGAAGATCCCCTACAAAAATTAGAGGGTTCCATTCCATTTCATCTGGCACTACATAGTTTTGTAAATAAAACTCACACAACTGATCCAGTTCTTCAAGTGTCGAAGCAGCAAAAATTTCATGAAACTCAGAAGTTCTACTCATACCAATAGAATGTTTGCTAATTAACCTGCTAAATTGAAAGTAAAGAAATCTTTCCTATAAAAATAATGCATATGTTCTTAGTGGAGGTCTACATCTAACAATCTGTGCAACTTTATCTTCTACTTCCTCCAACCTGACTGTTGATCTATTCAATTTCATGTATTTCTTTTCTAGTTCCCCTACATATTCTTCCTTTTCTTCCTTCCATTTCTCCTTTTCATGTGCAAGCTCATTAGTCACTTTCCATAATTAATAGCCAAGTGACAAGGTTGTGTGGTATTTAGGAGTTCTAAGTGGAGGAGATTTCTGATCTAGCATTGTCAGTTCTCTATCCTCTATTTTAGTCATGGCCAGTTGTGCCAACAAATCAAGTTTAGTGCTATGGGCATAGAACTACAGTTTCTCCTCCATCTCCTACATTTTTGCTTATCTTTCCTTGTCCTTTTGTTCATAATTTTTCACTAACTCCTCCAAGTGTTTAATCTTGTCTAAAGCCTCTTAGATTTATTTCCTTACATCTCTTTCCTCAATGTACATCTCCTCTGCATCTATAAACTATTCATTACCTCCCTCTTCATAGTTCCCTCAAAATGGGAATAAAGGGAGCCACCTTGTCCTTTTTTAGGGTTTTCTGGTCCATGGGTTTCTTTGGGCTGCAGGCTTCAGAGTTCCTTCATCTCCCAGCTGAAATTAGCTTTACAAAGGTCCCTCCTCCCCTATTCTAGTTCCTCCCTGGCCCATGACATTCCTGAGCCAACCTCTGAGTCTTTCCATGTCTTTTTCTGTGAATCCCTCCATAAGTGGCACCCTGTCTCCCCTTTCTGGCCCTTCCCAAAACTGCAAAATGGTATTATTGTCCTTTTTGAACACCTGGAACATCCTTCAATGACTTCTTTGGCAGCTTCCTTTCTGCTTTAGAGAGGATGCTTTTTACCCCACGCAATCCTGATCCGCCTGCATCTGGCGCGAAGTTGATAGGCTTTTCGGAATTGCATAGGGGTGGCCTCCGATTTTGCCCTTTCTAAGTTCATGCCTCATCCAGGCCTTTATCCATAGGCAGGTGACCCAGGCGTCCCGCCTTGGGGTTTTTTTTTTTTTGATCCTGCCACGCGCAGGCGGTCCGCCAACAACGGCAAAACCCGCTGGGCGATGCATGCACATCTGAATGTCCGCAGGAATCTCCACCAAAATATGGGCTCGGAATCCCAAACTCAACCAATAAAGCAATTTAAATATGATGCTATGCAGTAAGCTGAGGCTTCCAATGTTTTTCGTTATATTTCAAAAGAAAGCAGATTCACTAACCTATTATGCCTGAGGTGACTGCGTAATTTGAAATGAATTATATACAAAAGGTTTTGCCTACCATTACAAGTGATGTATCTGATAATGTAAGAAGCACAATTCTCCCATGACCAAGGGAGAGAAAATCTCTTCATACCTTGTGATTATGAGTCTAATTCCTCTCCTCATATAGAAAAATTATTCCCTAGCTGTAACTGCATCAGCTCGTGCTAGAAATTTTTCCCATGTTCTTGGTAACCTAATGACTTGTGCAATGGCAGTCTCAGATGTGTCTATTGAAATTACCTTTACCATATCTTCATAATATTCAAGAGTAGTTGCAAACCTTCTTGTCATATCATCACTGAATTTTGTTAACTTCAAGAAATAGTCGATCAAACCAACCCTGGTAAAAATGGGTAAAACTATTGCATCGTCCAAAATTTGTTGATGATTTGTTGGCCCCTTCTTATGACATCACCTCCCATTTTGGCTCACTTTCTTTGCTTAATGCACTCAATTTAGCTTTAGAAATTCAACTCAATCTTCTCTACCACCTTCAAAAACCCTTCACTTTCCTTTTTTTTCCTCATATATCTTTACTGGCATACCATATTGCAAGTTTCCCTTATCAATACTAGCTTAATTCAAGCTCATGAATGGGTTCTAAGATTGACTCTAGTTTAGACTAAGCTCAATTTCTCAAGGTTAAAAATTTAGCAAATGGAAATGGTAGGAAAAATGAGATATAATTTGGAGGGTTTTGCATGTCGTTTCTATACATTGATTTTAATTTAGGTGGAAGATTTTGAAAAGACTGGAAAAAAGACTGACTAAGTTGTACCCTCCCCCCAACTTAATTATTGAAGTGACCTCACTTCATGTTTCGATTGGAAGGTGGCTAAAACATGAAATGATGGAAAATGGTGATATTAATAGTTTGCATGCATGAATTAATATGAAAGACGTAATGAAACTTTAAAGAACACTATATTAATCATGATAGCGTACCTGAAGTACTAATCAGAAGAGATAACTATGCATCATGCGTGTAAATTGAAAACAATGTATCTGAATTTTAATTTGATGTGATGGAAAATAATTACAAGCTAATGAATAGTGGGGTGGCAGGTGCAAGTGATGGGATGGTTATTACAGATATGAGTCGGCAATTTGACAGCTCAAATATGTGAAATTCGAATTGGAAGCAAAAATCATGTTGTGGGTACTTATTGTGAAATATGGATATTACATGTGGATGGTATGAAATGAATGCTCATGAACTTGCACTATGTTTGTGCCAACTAATTTGATTTTTTTCTTTTCTGCCGCTAAACAGCACTATGGGTACTTGCAGTGTCAGGGCCCATGTTGAATGTTGAAAAATATTAATCTATAGGTTCCTACGGCATCAAGACCCTCTGTAAATGTTGAAAAGCAAGTCCCTTTGAAGATATTTTGAATATTCTTATAACGTGCAGTGTGTGCTTGTAAAAGAAAATGAGATATTAATCCCAAGTGAGCTCAGGGATTGATTTGTGTAGCTCAATCTCTAGGTCACCAAAAGTGCTTGGTATATCATGTGGTGCTAAAATATCACTCTGTGTCAGATTCTATATTTGGTTCACTGCAAGTACCATATTGTTGAAATAGGGAAAATATGAAATCATCCTTCTATAATGGCTTCTTATATAGTTTCAATCTATATGGTTGTTAACAAGAAGTGAAAATCTAACTACATCAATGGTGTGTAACTAGACTGCCCCATTAGGATAAACTTGACTAATTTCATAGGGGCTCAACCATATGGACTGAAATTTTTCTTTGAAATCTTTATACCTTGAATCATATAATAGTGTCCAGTCCCCCACAATGAACTCCTTGGTTTTAATGTATTGATCATGCCACTTCATCCTTTATTGTTGTACTACCTCAGTATGATGGATTGCTTGCATCCTTATCTCATCCAATCCATTTAAAGTATGCATCCTTTCCTTTTGAGCTTCTATCAAGACCGTTTCTAGTTCTACTATTGTCCTTATTGTTTTATATTCAAAGTCAATAGGAAGGACTATTTTCTTAACATGTACTAACTCATTAGGTGTAAAACCAATGGTGGTTTTCCAAGTTGTTTTGTATTCCCATACTGCTTCAAGTAACCTTGCAACCCAATCTCTCCTATGTAGCTATACTGTCTTGGTGAGAATACTTTCAATCTCCCTGTTAGTGACTTCCACTTGACCATTAGGTTGAGGGTGGTATGGTGTTGAATTCTTGTGTCCAATTTGGTATTCCTCAATCAATTTGATGATTATATCAAAAGTAAATTGTGGTCCTTGATCAATGGCTATTTCTCTAGGTACTCCATACCTAGTAAATATATCTTCATATAAGAATTTAGCCACATTGCCATCTCTGGCAAAATGTAAGGCTTTTACTTCTGTAGACACTAAAAAATGTCTTGATCTACGAGCATCATTTTTCCATCATCTTGGTCTTCTTCCTAACATAATTAAGTAATTTTAATTATTTAATTATTATCTTTGATCACATTCCTCTATTAATTAAATAATTTTAATTATTTAATTAATTCATTCCTTGATCTTTATTCTACTATGATCAATTAAATAAATTTAATTGTGTTGCTAATCTCCTTTTCTTCAATAATTAGATAAATTACTATTTATTTAATTATTTAACTTTCACGAACAAGACATATGGAGGGGGAAAATCTAGGAAAATGGTTGGGCATTCTGCAACTCGAGCTAGGGCATCTGTGCCCTAGATCTATCTGATCTTTCTTGTGCATGCGAAGGGGGGGTGTTTGGTGTCTGCAAGCGTAAGGATCAGAGTTGGATCTATTCGTTGTGTCTTGTTCTTGGCTGAGTCTCTGTGGTGCGAGTTTCTAGTTCAGGCATGGGTTCGTGCCCTTTCATTTTGCAGAATCCTATGTTTTGTCTTGCGTAGGAAGTCTTCTTCGTTGGTGATTCCTGTGGGTTTTTCCAGTGGTTAGTGGTGGGTATTGGGTGCGAAACCTATGTTTTGGCTTTTTACATCTTGGGGGCTTTGCATGCCTGTTGTCTTTGTTTCTTCTCTCTGTTGCGTGGGTGGGGAGGATTGAAGGTGTGGGGTTTGGTGTTGGGCGGTGCTAAGAGGAAGGGAGTGGGGAGGATTTCCCCACCCATTTTTTCGGTTCATTTTTTTTTTTCGGGGCATGATGGCCTGCTCAAAGGGTGAGACGTCAATGATGGTCCCTCACTTGGACTTTCGGGCAGCAATAGGCTCAAAATTTTCAAGTCAAGGGATGAAGACCTTCGATAACAATCTGTTTGCTCAGAATACAGGGATTGTTGATTTGGGGTTATCTAATGGCTCATGGATCACGAAGATTAACAGTTGTCTCGAGAGGTGCAAGGAGAGGCCAAAACTGGTTGTTCCGTCTGAAATGATTGTTGAAGATGTTGAGTATTATTCAAATCACTCCTTATATTGTAAGTTTTTGGGGATGAGGGTTTCCTTGCAATTTTTGGAGGTTTGGGCCCGGAGGACATGGGAGCCAGAGGGGGAAATGGAGATAATGTTGCTGGCGAACAATTATTTCATGGTTACTTTTAATTGCATTGCTGATTACAATAGGGTATTTGAGGGAGGCCCTTATTTTCATAATAAGGTAGGGTTGTTTATCAAGCCATGTCATGCAGGGTTTAATCCCGTAGAGGAGCTTCCAAATCGTGTCCCAGTGTGGGTTCATTTACCAAGGTTCCCGGTGGAATGCTGTCGAGAGGATGTGCTGCACCTTTTATCCTCGGTGCTTGGAAAACCAGTTGGGACTTCATCATAGAATTTGGGTAAAAAGGTAATGACTTTTGCACGCATTTTTGTTGAGATTGATCTAAGTAGGCCTTTTCCTGATGCAATAGATATGTGTGTGGGTTCTTATTCTTGGGTGCAATATTTGGACTACGAAACTCTTCGTTTTCGTTGTCGGCTTTGTCGAGAATATGGCCATTTCTAGCGAAGATGTCCAAGGTATAAGCCTATGGAGTCCCAACCTTCACAGCCTGCGAGAAATCTTCCTGAAACAGATAAGGGGGAGAGCATTTCTCCTAATGAGGTAGGTGCTTCTTATGGTTTTGCTCTGGTCAAGGCTCAAAATTGAAACAGGGGTCAAAAGAGGCCTTTTAAAGAAAGGAAAGATGAAGGTACCTTCAACAAATTTGAGGTTTTGGATGAGCTCAGCCAACAGGAGGTGAACCCAGGTTTGATCAACCTAGATCAAGGGCTTGTGGGCTTAGCTTAGGAGGATCTTGTTCTTGATTCTTCTATGGATCCACAAAGGGATGATTGTCTGCACTTGGAAGCTGATCAGCAGATGGGGGTTTTTGAGGTGCAGGAACCCTTTGCCGTGGTTACAACAGTAGGTGTGGATTCTCCTCTTCCTGGGTGAAACACTGGTTCAGACCTGGCTAAGAAGATCAAGCCTCCCCCCAAATTGGGCATCATGCAGAAGGATATTAAGAAGGGCGGGGCAGAGAAATTTGCTAAACCTGGTAGAAAAAAGGATGTGGAAAAGATTAAACTAGCAGGTGAGAATTTGGTGGAGTCAGGGGCAGTAAAGACTCTGGATTCTCTTTTTTCAAGCCCCTTGAAATGATTGTTCTGTCATGGAATGTACGGGGCTTGAACAGTGGCCCTAGACAAAAAGCGGCTCATGATTTAGTTAGAAGTCAAGGTCCTTATGTCTTTTTTTTGCAGGAAACTAAGTTATCTGTTGAGAATATGCAAGGCTTGGCACCTAGGTTGTGGAGGAATGGGGAGTGCCAATGCATTGGAGCTCATGGAGCTTCTGGGGGTCTAGCATGTTTATGGAATCCGCGGAGAATCCAACCTCTTTGGTGGATCTCTTCTAAATCCTCTATGTCTATGATTGCTACTAGTTTTGAGACAAGGGAAGTCATTCTCTTTTCTAATATATATGCTCCTACGGGTTTTCGGGGTAAACAAGGTATGTGGTCCCATATCAGGCTTATCCGTAGCATGACGCCTTTTCATCCATGGATTTTGGTTGGAGATTTCAATGCTATTTGTGAGTTGGCTAAGAAGCAAGGGGGTACTAGAAAGTTGGAGCCCTCTGCGCTACTACTTCGTGACAATATCAATACCTTGAATCTTGTTGATATCAAACCCAGCAATGGTCAGTTCACCTAGAACAATCGTTGGGTTGGTGATTTCTACATTGCCGAAAGATTAGATCGATTTCTGGTTTCCTGTTACTGGGTTGGAGGGATGTGGTCATCTTGCTCTGAGATCTTGGATTGGAGAGGATCAGACCATTGGCCTATTAAGCTTGCTACTGAGTCAACTTGTGTGCCTCGTATGCCCTCTTTTAGGTTCCAACTCATGTGGTTGTGGGACCCTTCTTTGAAGGCCTTTGTGAATGACTGGTGGAAGAAAGGTAGACCTGCTTATGGCACGACAATGTATTCCTTTGCTAAGTTACTTCAGTATGTTAAATATGAGCTCAAACGGTGGAATCGTCAGTACTTTGGGAATGTCTTCCATGCAAAGGAAATGGCTTAGGCTAATTTGGATGGTATCACGAGGTTAAGGGAGGATGGGGTGACAACTGAGTTGCTTTAGGACGAGGCTCAGGCTGTGAAGAATCTTGAAGAATGGGAGCTGCGAGAGGAAATGTATTGGAAACAGAAGGCTCACATTGAGTGGCTTCAGGAAGGGGATAAAAATATTGCTTTCTTCTTCAATTCAGTGAAAGCCAGACGACATGGTAATTCTATCTCTAGTTTGGTGAATGACAGGGGAGACTATCTTTCCTCCTTCCCAGAAATCTCAAGGGAGGCGGTGCAATATTTTGAATCTCTTTTTAGGGAGGACTCGCAAGGGGGGTCTCCTAAGGAAGCGCAGATTCTTTCTTGTATCCCCTCTCTCGTGTCTGGAGATTTGAATCAACAACTCATGAGTGATATCTCGCTTGAAGAGCTTGAAGGGATTGTTTTCAATATGAAGAAAGGGAAGGCGCCTAGTCCAGATGGCTTCCCGATTGAGTTTTTTCAAGAATTCTGGGATATCATCAAACTTGACCTCCTGGCAGTGGTTCAAGAATCTCAACAAAATAAGTAGATGCTAAGGGCTCTAAATGCTACCTTTCTGGCTCTTATTCCCAAGAGTGAGGGAACAGATAGGTTAAGCCAATTTTGGCCCATTTCTTTATGCAATGTAATTTATAAAATTATTTCTAAACTTATTGCTGACAGGTTGAAAAAGGGGCTTGAGGAGCTGATCTCCAAGGAACAAAGTGGTTTTGTTGCTGGTAAGAAAATTCTAGATGGGATTTTTATTGCAGCTGAGGTCATCCATTCTATGGCCAGCTCTAAAGAAAAAGCGATGTTTATCAAACTAGACATGGCTAAGGCATATGACAGAGTCAGGTGGTCCTTTCTTCGGTAGGTTCTTGGTGCTTTTGGTTTTGTTGAAGAATGGATTCAATGGGTTTTGAGTTGTGTTACTTCAGTCTCTTTCTCTGTGCTTATCAATGGGAGTCACTCTAAGTTATTTGGTGCTTCTAGGGGGCTTCGTCAGGGAGACCCTCTTTCCCCTTGTTTATTCTTTTGGCTGAAGGTTCAGGGAGATGGATTAAACAGAGTGTGGAGTCTGGTCTCATTCAAGGTTGGAGGTGGGGTGGCACCTTACCTCCACAAACTCACTTACAATTTGTGGATGATACTACTTTGATGGGGATGGCTACAATGCGAGAGGCTTCTAATTTACGAAGAGTGTTGGATGTTTACCTGGTTGCCTCTAGTCAATAGATTAATGAGGGAAAGTCTTCCATTTTCTTCTTCAACACTTCCGGCCCCATTTAGCAAAGGATTGCCCAAAATTTGAGATTTTAGATCGGGACTCTCCCATTGACTTACCTTGGTAGTCCCATCTTGATGTGTAGACTGCCTAGGGAGTCTTGGCAGATTATTTTGGATAAATTTCAGGAAAAATTTAATCACTAGACTCATCAATGGCCATCCTTTGTTGGTCATGTTTAGTTGATTAAGTCAGTGGTACAGGCTCTACCCATTTATATTTGCATGCTCCAGGTTGCCCCTATGGGATTTCTTAAGGACCTAGATTCTGTGGCGAGACAATTTTTATGGGTTGGTTGCTTGGAGTCCTCTAAATGGAGTCTAGTTAGATGGGAGGTTGTTTGTAGTCTGAAACAATATGTTGGACTAGGTTTGAGGCAGTCGGCATTGACTAGGGAGGCTATGGCCGCAAAACTGTATTGGCAGTGGTGTAACAAGCAGGATAAGAGTTGGGCTAGGGTTCTTTCTCAAAAGTATCTCCTAGGGATCCCTCAGCCTGATATTTCTAGGTACCCCCTTGTGGTGAAGGGCTCTGTGATATGGGGCACCCTCAAAAAAGGGGTTGTGCTTATTAAGGAAGGATTATTTTGGATTTGGAAGAAGGGGACAAAGGTACAATTTTGGTTTGATTCTTGGGATGGTTTTCCTCCCATCACCTCTTAGTTTCCCAATTTGTTGAATCTTTTCTAGAGATTTCTTGAGGCTGGTTGGTCGCAGGTGAGTGATTTTAAGTCCTATTGCTCCTGTGGTCAGATGGAGGTGGCCAAATGGAAGTCCCCAGATGAGTGGCCAAATGGTTGCTTGCAGGGGGAATTGTGTAGTGCTGCAAAGTATCCTCTCTAGTCAAAGATGTAGCTCTCTCTAAGATGATGACATGCTTTCTTGGTCCCCCAATCATAAGGGGACCTATACTGTACCCTCTGGTTATAGTGTGTTATTGTCTCATAGGTTGGATGGGCCTAAAATTGAGTGGTGGAAGAAGGTTTGGAACAAGCTTTCTTGGCCAAAATGTAATTGCTTTGTTTGGATGTTGGCCTAGAATAAGTGTTTGACCTGGGATAACATTTGGAAGAGAGGTTTACTGGGTCCTTCTATTTGTGTTATGTGTGGGGCTAATGAGGAGGACTCTACTCACTTGTTTTTCATTGCTCTTTTACCCTTCAGCTTTGGCATTTTTGGTGGGGTGTTTGGAAAATTCCTTGTGTTCATGCTTTCTCCTTGATTGAATTTTGGAAGGGGATGGGTCAGCCCCCTTTTGTGGCCTCTTTTTTGCAGGAGGTGTGGTTTGTGGGGCCTATCTTCTTATTGTGGCAGATTTGGTTGGAACGCAATCATAGGATATTTCATGGAGAACAGAGGCTGGTGCAACAAATTTTGTAGAGATTATTGGGCATGGTTGAGGAAACAGTGGAAGCAAGGTGTGAAGTGGAATTCCCTTTGGTGAAAAGGGATACAGAGTTGGTGGAGAGATTGGGGATTCAGAGGTCGTCATTGGATTTGGCAAGGGCTAAGATAGGATGATGAGAGAAGCAGAAAATTGATAGGGATGGCAAATGGCAACTCCCCCCATTCGGTGTTTTGAAGATCAATATTGATGGATCTTCAAGGAGCAATCTAGGACCTGCTTGTATTGGGGGTATTGGTAAGGATTCTTTGGGCTCAATGATCTTCCTCTTTTCGATCTATGAAGGGACACAAACCATCAACCTGGTGGAAGGGTTGGCTATTCTTGATGCTCTTGAGAGAGCTCACACTTTGGGGTGGAGAAGGATTGTTTGTGATTCTGATTCCCAGATTTTGATCAATTTCCTTATTGAGCAGAAAGTGACAAATGTCAGCTGGTAGTTGGCTAGGGTTGTGCAACAAATTCTCCAGCTTAGTTCTTTGATGGAAATGGTGACTTTTGTCCATATTCCAAGGGAGTGGAATAGGGCAGCTGATTGTTTGGCGAAATGGGCTTCTGAGCATGTTGAGGGATGGAGAATTGAGGAATGGAAGTTGGTTCCTCAGGAGCTCTGTCTGGATTTAATGAGTATTCTTGCTGAAGATAGGGCTGGGAATGGTGATAGATGATGGTGCTGGTTGTTTTTTCTTAGTTTGGTTTATTGTTCTTGTTTTTCTTTGGGACCTCAGTCCTTTGCTTCCTTTATAATGTTTCTTTCTGATCTTCAACAAAGTTTTTACCCCTTTTTATAAAATATATATATATATATATTCAATAAAAAAATTATTTGTTAATATGGAAGGAATAATAGTTATTTAAAAAGATAAGAGTATATTTTATTATTAAATATATTACATTTATTTTATTTCTTCACATAGAACTTTCAATACTTAATTGTAATTTTAAAATTATAAAATGTTAAGAATGTATAACTAATTAAAATGTATTTAAGAATGTATTTTTGTTAATATATTTTAATTGTATTAATATTTTAAAAAATAAATATTTAAATAAAAATATTGAAATTTTATTAAAAATATTATTTTTTAAATTTTAATCTATTTTTAATATTTAAGAAAATTGAATATATTTATATTCTATTTATAAATTAGATTTTTTTTATATATTTTATTTTACAAAATCAAAATTAAAATATTTAAAATATCAAAAGGAAAACATAATATAGTTATCTTAAATACATCCATCTGAAAAGATATCAATATTAAATTATTATATTTATTCAAGTGTTTACATTATTTAAATAAACTAGAATACCTATATTTAAAAAAAATATGTATTGTACATGGAGAGATATTTTTGGAGACACCTATAATATAAATAAAATAAAATAATCCTTAAATACCTCTAAAGTAAAAAGTAAAATAACTCTTAAGTAAATAAAATCACTTAAGAATGATAAAATAACCTAATTATCATATTAATTGAATTTTATTTACAACTATTTTCATTTTTCTCAATTTTATTTACATTTTTAAAGAGAATACTTGTTAACCCACCAAAAAACCAAAAATATATGTAATCACCATGTTTTAAAATAGAAAAAATTAACATTAATTATTTTTGAACAATAAGTTGGTAACTATTTTTACCTAATTGTATATTTTGTGTTTAAATGGATCATTAAATATACTAAAACATATGTATTCAAAAATATGTTTAATAAATTTATAAATTTTCTTTAATTGATCTAATTAATCAAAGTGTTAAAAGTTAATAATATTTTATTTTTAACATTGAACTCAAGTGTAAAAGTGCTCCTCTTAACTCTACTCTCCTACCCTTGCTTTTTTTATTCTCTTTCCACCTCCCTTCCTTTCAAAAGGTTCCATGTGCAATCTATATCCATCCAATCCTCTTCTTAATGCATCCATAATTGTAATCATAGATTGAATTCTAATTCTTATATTCATATTAGGGTTAAACTTAAAGTGATTATTATATTCATATTAGGGTTAAATTGAAAGTGATTATAACCATTAATCTATATTTTGGGGCAACCCATAATATATTAAAATTGAATGTAACCCTAATTAGATTAAAACTTTATTCTAACCCTAATCCTACCCTAACCATAATTCTAACCATGGTCCACTCCCTATAAATTATTATATTTAAAATATTATAATAATATATTCAATCTATTACTAAATGAACCCTAACCCTAACGAAAATATAAGCATAATTAAAGGCTAACCCCATCCCTAACCCCAAATGAATCATAATGTCAAACCTAACCCTAATCCTTATTGAATTGTAATAGTAATTGTAACACTATACAAACCCTAACCTTAATTCATCCTAGAACCCTCATACTAATCTAACCCTAACCTTGCAAATTGTAATTCTAATCCTAATTAAACATAGCAATAATTATAAACCTATAAGAACCCTAACCTTAATTCATCCTAGAACTCTAACCTTAATTGAACCGTAATCTTGCAAATTTTTATTCTAATCCTAATTAACCATAGCAATAATTATAAACCTATAAGAACCTTCACCTTAACTAATCATAGAACCCTCACACTAATCTAAACCTAACCTTAACCATAATTGAACCATCAACCTCATTGAACTTTAACCCTAATTGAACCTTAACCTTGACAACATTGTAATCTTAAAAATATTGAAATTTTAATGTCATTACTTTTTATTTATTTGAATTTATTTAATTTTAATCTATTTCAAATATTTAATAAAATTGAATATATTTATATTCTCTTTATAAAGTAGAATATTTTTTTATACATTTTATTTTACAAAATCAAAATTAAAATATTTAAAATATCAAAAGGCAAACATAATATAATTATCTTAAATACATCCATCTAAAAAGATATCAATATTAAATTATTATATTTATTCAAGTGTTTATATTATTAGTATTATTGCAATGAGTAATAAATAAAAAATATTAATTTAAATATTTAAAAAAAAATTTAATAAAAAATAATATTTTAAAATTAAATATTATTATTTTTAAATATTGATACAATTAAAATATATTAACAAAAATACATTCTTAAATACATTTTAATTAGTTATACATTCTTAACATTTTATAATTTTAAAATTATAATTAAGTATTGAAAGTTCTATGTGAAGAAATAAAATAAATAAAATATATTTAATAATAAAATAAAATAAAATATACTCTTATCTTTATAAATAAATATTATTCCTTCCATATTAACAAATAATATTTTTTATTGAATATATTTCAATTTAATAAAAAATAAAATAAAATATAATCAATATCTTTTTAAATAAATCATATCTTCCCATATTACATATTTTTCACCCACTTGCAATACGGCTGGAAGAAATTACGGACAAGTCTGGTCCAATTCGGACAAGGTAGAGGCTTAAATATTGAAGTTTCCAAAACCTTCGGTTGATTTGATGTTTGCACGGCACGCATGGATGGAGGCATAGCATGGCATCCACGCAAAAATATAATTTAAATAATCATTATTTAAAAAATATATATATATATATATATATCTAACTTTTAAAATTTAAAAAAATAAAATAAGTGTTTAAATCAATTTTGTATTTATTTTTATAATTAACGTATTTTTTATTAATTAATATATTTTGATATTAATGTTAAGTTTTGAGTAAATAGAATAGATAGGAATATTTAATTTTATAATTAGAAATGTTCTTTTCCATAAAGATAAATTTAGTCAATGAAAATGTTCTAAATTTTATATTTGGTGTTTTAAATAGTCTATGTGAGAAGTATTGCTTGAGTTGGGCTCTTTAGTAATTTAAATTATTATTAAAATTTGATATTTTTATACATATATAAATAATTATGTCAACAACAAGGTGTAGTGTAATGTAATGATGTTAACATGTTAACAAAAAAAATATATTCAAATATAAATTTGATAGTCATTTACACATCAAAATACATGTTTTTAAAAATATATTATAATTAATTTACTTTAAAGGTAAAATTAAAATTCCCATCCAAAAATAAAATAGTTGATGCAAAATAAATAACACAGTTGAATCCAAAAAACACTCTCTTATCATGATGGGCTATGAAAACCTAGTTCTTGTTAAACTAAAAATTAAGTAAATAAAATTTAATTACTATTATATAAATACAAATATTTCTTCAAATAAAAGAATCAATAATATAAATAAAATAAAATAATTTTGAAAATAGTTATAAAATGAAATAAAATAGAGAAAGCATAAATTTTACATGGATTGTCTGTGTAAAATTTTAATGTCAATCGAAAAGAACCAAGCATTTATTTTCCTAAAAAAAACTCTTAAGCAGCATGAAAATATAATTTATGTTTTTTTTTTTTAATTCTATAAGCATTATTAAATAAAATAAATAATCATTATGTTTTAAAAAATAAAAATTAAAAAATAAATTTTAACATTTAAAATAAATAAATAAATGTTTAAATCAATTTTGTATTTATTAATATGTTTAAATGCATGTAATAAATTAAATTATTAAAAATTGATATTTTTATAAACAAAAATAATATAAATAATAATATATAGATAAAAGATTTGTATATTTTTTTTTAAATAGTTTAGATTAATAAAATTACCTAGGTTGTAGTTTAATTCAAGTACAATTAGGTAGGGTAAGGGTTAAGTTTCTATAGTAAATATTCAAGTTAGTGTTAAGATTCAACTAGGGTAATGGTTAGTATTTATATATACTAACCCTAACCCTAATCCTAACCATAATCATAAACCTAAACCTAATCATAATCCTACTACTAACTCCAACCCTAATACCATTTCTATCTCTAAACCTAACCCTAACCTTATTTCCAATAATAAAATTAATTAGGGTTAGGGTAAGCATTATTTTTAGAATAAGCGTTAGGGTTAAGTTTTGTAAATATTGTTGAGGATTAGGGTTAGGGTTAAGGGTAGAAAAAATTTGAATTATATATATTAACTTAACATTTAAATACTAAATTATATATATTATTTAAAAAAAATGAATTACAAATATTATACTATCATATTATAATATATTAATTAATATAATAATTTAATATAAAATAAATAAATTTAAAAATAATTTA
>VDFB02001475.1:0-17169 GCA_007258455.2 Sequoia sempervirens | reverse complement strand
AACTAGCCAATTCTAAATCCCTTCAAAGAACACAAGATTAGAAATGGAAACATATAAATAGGATGAGGATAAACAAAACAATGAACTAAAGGAGTTATATGTGGCTAGAAAGATAATACCAATGACAAGAAGTGTTTATAGCACTATGTATTAAATATGGATATTATTGGGAACAAAAACAAGCATGCCCCCAAGTGGCACCTTGGGAGGCATAGTTGTCCTAAAAGGGGCACTAGGGAGTCTAAAATAAATTTCCACCAAGCTAAACTGAAGGTTCTTTAGGTCACTTGGGTTCTAGATATAATTATCACCTATTCAAAACCTAAACAAATAAAAAGAAACAAAGTAAACAAGAAGGTGAAAATGTGATTAATACACTCAAAATAAAAATACTAAACATAGAAATAACCTATCAATGGAAAATAAAAACTAAAATAAATGATAGGAATTGCAAAGGTTGAGACACCCTAATTTAAACCCAACATGGATAAAAAATATATATTCAAAATAAGCTCGAGATTGCAAAAAATACAATCTCAAGATAATACTTGACCATCAAGCGATATCTCATAATAATATCCTATGTATTATCTCCCATTTTTTATATCATAAGGTATTTTAAATAACTTGAGCTTAGAATGATAGAGATAAGTTTGTAAGAAAATTTGAAGATCCCGTGTGCTATCCTTCAACAAAGGGGGGTTTCTTAACAGTGATGCATATGATAATGATTTATACAAATATAATGTTTTTAGGAATGATTTCAAATGACTTACAATTACTTTTTAATTAGATGCAACTGCAAAATACTTGCTCCCAAACAACTAAAAAATAGGGAAAATTTTCAAAATAAATAACCCCCATTGGTTTTCCAATAACAATACATGATACAAAAATTAATGTAAATAAATATATCCAAAATATGTCAATAGCTGCAAGTGGTTACAATGGACAAACAAATAAATAGATAAATAAAATCTAGGCTGTAAAGGTATGCAACAAGGAAACAATGTCAGTAGATGATTAAATGGATATGAGAGAAGCCTCAAGAGTAAAAGGATAATAAGATAAGAAGAGGGAAAGGGAGTGTGCAAAAATATACAAGCAATAGGGGACCCTTATGGCTATGAAAGATATAAAATGAGAAGCATAACCATATGGGGGAAGAGAAAGAAATCCTAAATAGGGCCAGATCAAAATATTTGACATGAAATTATTGAATAAAACCATAATATATTTACTCGATCAAGAAAGATTCTAATAGCTTCAAGTCCAAGCTACAAAGAATAAGATGCAAAATTGACAACTTGTAAGGATGGAAAAATATGAATATCAAAATGGGGGGAAAGGTCTATTTATAGTTTTAAAAGGTATATAAGATAAGTAAGCAAGTGAAACATAAAATAAATCATGGCCTAAGGATGCCCTAGGGGTAATATTGGGTCCCAAAACTATTGCTCCATTTCCTAGATATAAATCCCACCCACAAGGCAAGGGTTGCCATCATGCAAGTGAAATCAGTTCATCAACAAAACATGGAGGGTTAAAGGTCAAATCTATGAGAGTGGGTGTTATCTCTCCTATGTTTCAATCTCATATTAAAATCAAGAGGGTGTTCCTATGTGTATACCCTAATATATATTAAACTCAAACAAAATGGATAATTATGGATTAATGACAACCAAACCCAACCTATTAACTTGACCCAAAAGTCCATCATTGAACCAAGAATAATTGGCTACCTCAAAACCCCTATATAGATGATGAAAATATGCAATCATAACCCACATGAAATGAATTCATTAGAGGTTC
This sequence comes from Sequoia sempervirens, assembly GCA_007258455.2. Classification (NCBI taxonomy): domain Eukaryota; kingdom Viridiplantae; phylum Streptophyta; class Pinopsida; order Cupressales; family Cupressaceae; genus Sequoia; species Sequoia sempervirens. Next base: position 15,357 of record VDFB02001475.1, on the reverse strand, counting down.
TTTGAAGATAAATCCTTGGTTATGATATGAGGTTATGAATGCACAAAACTACTCCTACTCTTACACTACTAATTTATGTTTTATTTGATTGATAGTGTGAGAATGGTGCATGGTTTCAAATTGGTTCCTATTCCATGGGAAATGAAGTCAAAATTCACCAAGACAAGAATAGACTAAGACTAAAGGAATAATGGTCTATGCATTTACATACAGCAAGGATCATGGAACTTATAATATCCATAATATAGCTACATAAATCTATACATAATAAGAGAAAGATCACATGCCAATAGTGGCATGGTGTGATGGTTAAGTTGTTGTGGTGTTGTTCTTGCCATCAAGGTTTAAACCCCACTGGGGTGTTATTTTTGAATGTTTAAACTGGGTATAAGGTCCCCTATTTGTGACCTCACTAGTTTATAGCTTGGAGTCAAAAGCATTTACCCCTTCTAAAAAAAAGAAGAGAAAGATCACCACAAATCTTGTGATGTTTTCAGTATACTATCATATTCATCTAACTCAAATTATATTCGTATTGGTAAATGTGGTAAAGGAAAATCCCTAGCTACAACCAAGAAATATTCTTGGATGTATGCATATGATCATGGAGACATTTTATTTCAAATATCTTTTACAATATTAATCTCCCTTGATTCCACATGTTTGTACTTGACCCAAAAGAATTGGACTAGTGTTAATGTCTGTCCTACAACTCTATGGTGTTTAGAGACCATCGAAAAATCAACTACCCTAAGAAATGATTAAAAATATGCTTTAACACTTGTAAAGTGTCAAACCCTCATTGATACATTGTAGCACCCAAGAGATCAATGATTTTCCTATAATCCCACCTGAAATGGGCACCTCAGATTGAACAACATCAACAACATTGAATTATAGCAGATAGGGGAGTCACAACATTCAAGGTAGGTGTTGGCACCTCACTTTTTAGTGCCTAATTTCACTTGTGTAGCATGACCCTTCACTGATAATTGATCTAAGAAATTTCATAAGGTTCATCTTGTTGAAATGTGCTTTTGGCTATGTTCCCTTCCCTTTTCCTTAGTAAATTCCTCAAAACTCAAAAATTAAAAAAATGAATAAGTTTGGGATTTGTCTCAACCTTCCATTTTGTAAAACAACCAAATGGGTATTTGTGATTCAAATTTGGTAAAAATTAGAGTTAAAATGACCAAGTTATAGCCGATTGGAGGTTTTCCTAGTTCTAAGAACCTCTGTTAGTGCTAACAGCTATTCTATGAACCGTCAGAACCACTAACATGTTCCCAATTCCCTATTTTCCCTTGATTGTTGACTTCTCTTTTGTGCCTCAGTGATTTTTTAGTGAAGGCTTGTCAAGACTTTTCTTAGTTCTAGGAACCATCAGAACCACCAATGGGTTTATGTTCCTATTCCTTGTAAAAGCGTCAACTTAGTTTCTAAAGGGGGTATAAACCACCCATTTGAGGAAAATGAGAGAGGTGCATAAATTTTCAAGGTTTCATCTTCAAGATTGACCTACTCTCAATTTATTTTTGGCAAAGTTTTGAGAAAAATTGGAGAATTTATGCAAAGTCAGAGCTTTTGATGGTTCCAAGAACTGTTGGAACTACCAATCTAGTTCTTGGTTCTGCCTTGATCGTTGACCACTGACTAAGGAGGAGAAAATGAAGAAAAGGAAAATGGAAGAAATGATGGAATAAAAGGTGAAAGTATGATGACAAAGAATGAAATTTTCCTAAGTTTGGTGGTCATTGATGTATCAGCCTTCCCTTTACCTTCTTGCCACTTCAACAAGTGGTACGCATTAGGCCAAAAGGTTGTAGGCTGATGATTGGGGATAAGTTCACATTGCCATTTTTCTAACCTCAATGATCATTCACTCAGTTTTCAAGAGGTGGACGTTGGGATTGAACCTTATGAATCGATAGATAGAAGACTTGGTTGGCCCTTCATTGTTTGTCTTGCTCATTGGTAATCTTGGCATGAGGTCAATGGTAGGATCAAAGGCTGATGGTCAACAAGTCTTGGATCTTTGGGATAATGAAAATTTTAATGCCTTTTTCTTATATCAAAAAGGTAGACCTGGGCTTGAAACCCTATTAGAAGCTACAAAAAGCACCACTACACTAAAATGGCATGATTTTTTTTTGCCTACCCATTTTGAAATGTCATAAATGCTCGATCAAATCTACAAGGTGATCGTAAATGCTTTTATAAGTGAGAATAAAGGGAAAATTGTGGCACCCATCCATTATTAATAATTTTTAGACCTTCCTTTGTCAGAGTAAGCTCCTCTTTTGTATGATTTTTAGAAGATTTGTTGGGCACCTACATTCAAGCAAGCAAGTAGTTACTATTGATGTGTTGTGCTTATCAAAAGGATGCTTATTATGCCTCTTCATAGACCAAATCATATTTTATTGCATATGTGTCACTTGGGCATTTGAAAGAAGAGGAAATTAGGGTTGTTGGTGTGATGTGCACCTTTCTAATAGTTTGTAGATTAACTTGATGGATGCTTTATCGTATGGAAAGATATTAATTAAAAAGATAGAGAAAAATAGGATAACATTTTGAAGGAGAGGAGATACTAGACATGATAACATTTTGAATCCATTTTTTGCATTGTAATAACATCTACAACTATTGTAGATTGGGTGATTAAAGGGTGATTCGATCTTTATTGAGTACCTCCTTGTGCATGGTGTCTATTTCTTGATGTGTCCCTGATTAGTTACCCAGTTACATGACTGCAATATTATTGTATTTAAGTTTTTACAAGATATATTTTCACAAAAATAAGGAAAGTGTATGGGTATGTGCATGAATTACTAAGTAGACTCATTTAAAGTTCTATAACTATCTATGGGTTTTCTAGATGTAAATGTAAATCCCAACTTTCTTGTGCATTCTAAAAGACCTAGTCTTTTGTGGTTTATTGATTAATACATCACCTTAGTTTTAGTTATTACATGTTTGAGTAGATTTAGATAAATTGTTACATAAATGGATGAAGGCACCAACCTATTATAGGTTTTCTCTCCCCATCATCCTCAACACACTAATAGTACATAAAATTAAACATATTTTAGTTTCATTAGTTTGTGTGTTCTACTGCCATGTCTGTATGTCTATAGCATCTAAAGCGTTATCATAAAAAGAAATTCACAAACATCCATATGGTAGATTATATGTTTAATAAGGTGTTATGCCTTACATGTCCAAATTAGAACATAGCTATATTGTGACACTAGTATTGGGATACATTATGTAATGGGTATAGTTTGGTGTAAGGAAGTGTTTAGTCATACTTTTAATCATCAAACCAACACCTTAGGGAACCCCCCTTAGTCTTGAAAAGCCAAAAGTAGAGGTTTTACCCCCTTCAATAATTGGTCCTCAATTTCCCAACTTATTAAGATAATTTTATGGTGATATTCCTATGTTTGAAACCCCTAACACTTGGGATATTACCAAGCCTTAGCGATTTGAGGCCTGCAACTCAGATCATCAAAAAATTGGCATTGTTATTGTTGTCACGAAGGATTGCACCCTTGATGCTAAGTATGAAACTCAACAATCCTGTGCAACATGGGATCAAACTCAAGTTGTGGGTGACCTACTATGAGAATGAACCTCCAGATTATGGGTTGGATCCCCTTAAGATCTCCTATAAACTAATGAATTTGATTGGAAAAGGGATAGACATATAACTGATAAATGGGAAAAGCTAATTCTAGGAGGTAATGCACCATTAATGGATGAGAGTTTAAACTACTACACTAACTCACAATTTTCTTCAACAAAGAGGTCATGTTCACAACTTGATTCAGGACATGAAGTACATGAATATTTCATACGGAGGTAGCTAACCCTAGCATTTGTATGAAGGAAAGCAAAGTTTCACAACTACAAACTACTAAAAAGCATCTGAACACAACATACAACCTGCACTAATCATGAAATAACTTGTTTAGTCATTGCAAAGATGGATAGGAATCAAAGGATTTACCTGATTAAATCATAGTAATTGCTTTACAATCATACAATAACAATGAGAACTACGAATAAAACAAGAAGGAACTACTATACTTTATTTTATCATAAAGGAATTTTGTACAAAGAGCATTGAGAAAATGCTTTCAAATAGCTAAAACTGAGTTACAATACCATATCTTTCTTGTGTACAACAAGCAAGAAGAAAATAACCCCCTGAATCAGGTCTAGGCCTTTGCATATAAAGAGAAAAACAAGAGAAAGAAGGCTGGAAGGTGATTTTCAATGAAGTGGAAGAGTCTCCTTGTTGAAATCCTTGTCCCTTTCTTATTGAATAAGTTGATCTCATTGATTTGTGCATGTGAAAGATGATTCTTTGGTCGTGCAAGATTGAAAAGCATGCAAAAGAGGCCTCAAAACTGGAGCAAATTGAGTGATTGCATGCTAAAAACTGCCCTTGAGTGATGGTCAACCCATGTGGGACCTCAAAACTGATGTAGGACTGCCCTTTGTGGCTTAAAATACTCCTTAAATGGTAGTTTGAACCAATTTGCATGAATTTGGAAGTTGCTGGGCGTATAAGGCCAAAAAGCTTTAATTCAAGGGCTCTAAACTGATCCATTTCACATGAATATAGCTTCAAACTCCTCTTAAATTCAACTATAATCATATGGGATTTTTAAAACAAGCCTAAACTGCTTGTAATTGCATGATAACTAAGATTGATGACCACTCAACTTGTGAGAACTCATGAATGATAGCCGAAATGTGAGTTGTTTGATAACTAGGTGGTTCACCATTGTTGCATTTGACTATCCTTTTAGATCTTTATCTCAGAGTTATTGTCCTCTTCTTTGCAAAATTTTTCTTTAACTACTACTTCTTGGTGATTCATGGTGGACTGTTCATCATTGCCATGCTCCATCAAACGTCATTTTAAGACTCCTTCCATTTGATCATCAAGACCAACTATCCTTTGTAGCTTGATTTGCCTTGTTAATGCTTGTACAATTCACTCATGTTATTAATTTTTCCCTTTTGAACATATGAGTGTCTCTTTTGAACTTGTCTTTCGTGCACTGGGTTTGTCATGTCTTTGAATAAAAACACTGCCCTTTATCATGTAAAGGACTTGCTTCCTTGATGTGTACTTCTACCTCTTGTCACTAGGATAGGTCTAACATAGGTCTACCCTTATATGACTATCACCTCCCATTGATCTGTAATCTCTTCTTCACTGTGTTTAAACACCATTGTCTTTAATGATCAGACTAGGATATTCATAGTCATCACTGTCCTCATTATCAATTGCTCAAACCTTTTTCCTTGACTATGCATACATTGAATCCGCCCCTAGCATTGACCTCCTTATGAGCTTGATAACTTGTTAATGTATGATCAAACTCTATTATCTCATGGGGTTGTTCATCTTTATTTGACTCAATGCCTTCTTAACTACACAGGCCATTATGTTATGCTTCAGTCATAGGAAAACTATCCTTTTTAATTGTAGTTAGGTGTTATTGCATATGCTACTGCCAATAAAGAGGACTCATAAAATCTGCAAATGACAAATTTATGTCTACCAAAACCATCTTCATTATTTGCATTAGTCAAAGAATAGTGCTTGACAACAGCATGGTTTCCATGAAATGTTTCTTCATCCTCAGCCATTTTCCTTTTATTTCCCTGTAACTATCATATCAGACCTTGTGCTTAACATTGCATTGATTGTACTTTGTATATGTTCCTTCATCATTATTCCTTTTACAATGCAATGACATTGTTGTCCTTTATCTTGATGTAAGGAAATTGTTCCCAACAATTCAATATTGGCCTTTGGATTTTGCAAAAAACTATGACTGTGATTCTTTGAAGTTGACCCTAATGCTTATTTGGCTTGCACTTTGAGCTTGCTGCCCCTACAACTTTGGTGTCCATTTTTTGTTATTCACAACCCTTCTTCAAACTGTTGTCCACAACTTTTGAGATTGCTTCTCTATTGATATATTTGTTTCACTTTTTCATTGACATTTTCTGCTCTTTTTATCAAACCTTCTGCACTTTTTAGACTAAAATTTTTGCGCCTTTTTTTATGACAGTCAAATGATATATTATTGAAGTCATTATGCTGCACTATATGAAATCATATTGCTGCTCATGATATCTCTCATTATTTCTTCTCATGAAGACTTATTCTTGCTATGCATGACGGTCATATTCATTCTTTTATGCATGAAATCCTTTGCATCTTGAAGTCTGCTGAAATAGTTGAATAACCTTGTTGATTCATTTTTTTATTTGGCTGCCCTCCATCCTTAATGATGGATATCATTCAAACACATACTGTCATTTTGAGGAAACACTTGACTATGTGGATGTTTTACCCCATAACATGATTGTATTTAGCTCTAACTTTGTCAACAATTTCCATTATTGGCATGACTGTCCTATCTTTTCCTCTTTGAGACTCTCAAAATTACTTCTAAATAATGAAACTTATAGGCATTTCATTGACAGTGAAAATAAAAACTAAAGGATTACCAAATACTGACCTACTCCTTGACCATAGAGTCACCTATGAACATATCCTTGCATGCTCAACTTTAATGCCCTTTCATGCACAGGAAAATCCACGCTACTCTATAAAATTGACTCTTGCATATCTCTAGATGCCATGCAAAACCATCAAACTACTGTGCAAAAGGCCCAAACAGTTGGAAATATTCAATAATAAGTGCTTTCACATGCAGTTCCTTCAAGTCTCACTTCTAGCAAACCCTAGAACTCCTCCTCATGTGAAGTCTTTCTTGCAGATTTTCTTTCTTCCTCATGCAATTTTTAGTGCCCAAAATAGAGTTTCCTTTCTCACTTTGCATGCAACTTATTCTTTTCATTAAGTTTGACGTGAAACTTCAAGTCTAACTTTATTCTTTTCCTTTTTGGCGTGGAACCTCAAGTTGAGGAATAGTCTTTATTAAGACTTTTGAATAAAAGATCATCACTCCTTTTTTTTTTCCTTTAACTTGGAGACTTTTGTAAAAATATTTAATAAGACCTTGAAACTTAAAGATCAAAATCCTCCTTTACCTATTTCTGACTTAAGCCCATTTAATTGATATCAATTAAATGAAACATTTAAAATAATATCAATTGTTTTTTATAAAAATTGGACTACATTCTTGGGAACTTTCAGAGGTGTTTGCTAGCTAAACATAAAGAACCAGTAGCCTTAGAATCCATTAGGAATAGGAGTCAATTCCTGTCCTTTTCAAATCAGAAAAAATTCTATAACTCAGCTGTTAGAATTGAACAACAACAAAACAAAACTGAAAGAAAACTACAATGGCTTGAAACAGGGCCAACAAACTGTGCAACAACACTTCTTGGAAAATGAAAATTGAACTGAGGTAGATGTGCAATCAACATTTATTAACTGGAAAGAAAACTTAACCTAATCTACACTAACCAACAGTGGTAGTGTTTAGACAAAGCCACTAACTGGTATTGGGAAATAACTTCCCTTTCTAATTAAGAAAGGATGCTCTACAAGGTGATTTATAACTGATAAGATATGACCCATAAGAACATATGCTATAGAATGTTGCAAAAATCTCTGAAGAACAAAAACAAACTCACTCACCCTTTGAATTTGATCAAACATACTCTTGTTTTGAGGTATATAAGTAAGCTGGGTCTGCTGCTCCTAATTTACAACCTCATGCTTGGGTGCCTTGGGTGCAAGCGTGAGCTGTGATGCTTTGTTTGAATCCATCTGAGCTAAGTATTTGATTGGGCATCCTCTTGAAAGGATGAAAACTGAAGTCTTATTGTTGCTTTCTTGTTGGTTATCTGCGGTTTCAACCTTAACTTCGAAAGCAATGAATTTCTTTTGCTCATGTTCTACCTACACAAAATTTGCATGTTTCTCAACCTCTTGATCATTCAAATTAAGGTTTCTCTCACTAATCTACTCATGAATTTTACTCCTGAGATTTTGGTTTGACATCTAAATTTGAACAAAAAACCTCTAATTCATCCCAAAAAGAGTCATCTTTAAAATTTTCTTGACTTGTTTGCATAAGAGGACTCACCTTAGATTTAAGATCACCCTTTTGAAGCACAAGTTCTTATATGACTATTTGTTCAATCTGGTAAAATTCTTCATGCAAAGCATTTTCATTAACCTCCAAAATAGGGCCGTCCTTTTTCTCTTTCATATAGATTGAGGCTTCAATCTCATCTTCACCTTCATGAACCAACAATACATCATGTTTTGCAATATCTTCTGGCTGTCCCAAATCAGTTAGTAAGTTGGGTACCTGTATGCTCTCTTCATCTTGCTCAACAAATCCAAGTAGTTGATCAAACAAAGAAACCAATTCTTCCTCCTCATGTGGTTCCTTCTTCAATGAAACTTGGGCATCCTCATGTCTTTGCAACTGAAGATATTTACCTTGTAACCTTTGTACTCTACTTTTATTCATCTTATAAAAAGCAATAGAATTTTTTTCAAATGAATCAAAATGCAAGGGATCTAATGGCAAGCCTGATCTAACATCCTGTTCACATGCATTATGCTCATATTTAGTTGGGGACACAATACAAATAGTAGCAACCTCATGCTCCTCTTGCCATAGAATTCCATTTTCCTACTTACCTCCTTGTAAGAAGTCTGATCTCTCATCTTGTATATCATATGGAGGCTTGTAGATAGCATATGACTCCCTTTTTTACTTCACTAACTCTTCCTTTTTCCCATTATACCAACTTGGAATCTTGATTGATTTAGGTTAGATACAACCTTTTCCTCTTTCTGATCTTGGATTGGTATACAGGGAATAGCCTTACCAAGGTTTGGAATTTTAAAATTAGGATGCTTGGACCAAGAAGTCCGCCATGGCTGTTCCATACTTTGATGACTTGGTTCAAGCTCTTGATATGACTAAAGTTGAGGATTAATGGACTAGTTTTTAGTAGCTCCAGCTTGAAAGCAAGTATGAACTTGGGTCAGAAGTTGACTCATTTGTTCCTATTATTGGAGATAGGCTTGGTAAGCAAGCTCCTCCTGTTGTATGTTGTACTCTCGTTCTCTGTTGATCTCTTCTATCTGCTTTGTGAAGTCAAGCAATGTACTCTTTATGCTTGCAATCTCCTCCTTTTCACTCTCTTGGAGCTGGTTGGGAAGGGTATACTGCTGGTTTTTAAGAAAATAGGCTTTTTGAAGCTGATTTAGCTTATGTATAGGCTACCAACAAGGATGAACTAGGGTAGGTGGGAGGTATCCATATTGTGCATGTTGGTTTCTTTGTAAATCAAAGGAATTAGGTGTAAGATCAACATCATGATTAGCTTGATAAGGTTGGAAAGAAGGTACTCTATCAGTTGCATAATGAAATTGAGCATGATGAAGCTTTTCTCTATGAAATGGATACATTTTTTCAACATTCATATGAGTTGGAAACTCATTGAAATACCCATCAATCAAAATATCAAGATTGATCTTCAAAACTTTAAAACATACCAACACTTTGTCCACCTTGAAACTAGTAAACTTGAGCTCAGAGTTGCCAGATGTGTGTAGATTTTTCCTTCAAAGATAGATCTTACTAATATACACACCTAATATTAGCAATATATGAGTGAACTTTGGACTAGAAACAGTCCAATCGTGTCCCATCGAGGATGCCAAAAATTGTTGTCATGAAGGATTACACCCTTGATGCTAAGTATGAAATTCAACAATCTTGTCCAACATGGGATCAAACTCAAGTTGTGGGTGACCTAATGTGAGAATGAACCTCCAGATTATGGCCCGGTTCCCTTTTAGATCTCCTAGAAACTAATGAATTTGATTGGAAAAGGGATAAAAAGATAACTGATAAATGGGAAAAGCTAATTCTAGGACGTGATGCACCATTAATGGATGAGAGTTTAAACTATTGCACTAACTCAAAATTTTCTTCAACAAAGAGGTCAACCTATTCACAACTTGATTCAGGACATGAAGTACATGAACATTTCATATGGAGGTAGTTGGCCCTAGCATTTGTATGAAGGAAAGCAAAGTTTCACAACTACAAACTACTAAAAAACATCTAAACACAACATATAACCTACACTAATCATGAAATAACGTGTTCAATCATTGCAAATATGGACAAGAATCAAATGATTTACTTGATTAAATCATAGTAATTGCTTTACAATCATACAATAACAATGAGAAATAAGAATAAAACAAGAAGAACTGTTGTACTTTATTGAATCATAAAGGAATTTTGTACAAAGAGCATTGAGAAAATTCTTTCAAATAGCTAAAATTGAGTTACAATACCATATCTTGCTTGTGTGTAGCAAGCAAGAAGAAAAGAACCCCCTGAATCAGGTCTAGGCCTTTGAATATAAAGAGAAAAACAAGAGAAAGACGGCTGGAAGGTGATTTTCAGTGAAGTGGAAGAGTCTCCTTGTTGAACTCCTTGTCCCTTTCTTGATGAAGAAGTTGATCTTCTTGATATGTGCATGTGAAAGATGCTTCTTTGGTCGCTAGATTGAAAATCATGCAAAAGAGGCCTCAAGACTGGAGCAAACTAAGTGATTACATGCTGAAAAATTCCCTTTAGTGATGATCAACCCATGTGGGACCTCAAAACTGATGTAGGACTGCCCTTTGTGCCTTAAAATCCTCCTTAAATAGTGGTTTGGACCAATTTGCATAAATTTGGAAGTTGTTGGGTGTATAAGGCCAAAAAGCCTTAATTTAAGCTCTCTAAATTAATCCATTTTTCATGAGTATGGCTTCAAAATCCTCTTAATTTCAATTATAATCATATAGGATTTTTAAAAATGGCCTAAACTGCTTGTAATTGCATGATAACTAAGATTGATGACCACTCAACTTGTGAGAACTCATGAATGATAGCAGATATGTGAGTAGTCTGATAACTAGGTAGTTCACCATTGTTGTATTTAATTGTCCTTTTAGATCTTTATCTCAGAGTTGTTGTCCTCTTCTTTGCAAAATCTTGGTGATTCATGGTGGACTGTTCTTCATTGCCATGCTCTATCAAACATCATTTTAAGACTCCTTCCATTTGATCATCAAAACCAACTATCCTTTGTAGCTTGATTTTCCTTGTTAATGCTTGTACAATTCACTCATGGTATTAATTTTTCCCTTTTGAACATATGAGTGTCTCTTTTGAACTTGTCTTTCATGCACTGGGTCTGTCATGCCTTCAATAAAAACACTGCCCTTTATCATGTAAAGGACTTGCTGCCTTGATGTGTACTTCTGCCTCTTGTCACTAGGGCAGGTCTAACATAGGTATGCCCTTATATGACAGTCACCTCCCATTGATCTACAATCTCTCCTTCACTATGTTTAAACACCATTGTCTTTAATGATTAGACAAGGATATTCACAGTCATCACTATCATCATTATCAATTGCTCAAACCTTTTTCCTTGACTGTGCATACATTGAATCTACCCCTGGCATTGACCTCCTTGTGAGCTTGATAAATTTTTAATGTATGATGAAACTCTATTATCTCATGGGGTTGTTCATCTTTGTTTTCCTTTGCCTTCTTAACTCCACATGCCATTATGTTGTGCTTCAGTCATAGGAAAACTACCCTTTTTAATTATATTTAGGAGTAATTGCAGATGCTACTACCAATAAAGAGGACTCAAAAACTTTGCAAATGAAAAATTTATGTCTACCAAAACCATCTTCATTATTTGCATTAGTCGAAGAATAGTTCTTGAAAATAGTTGAAACGTGGTTTCCATGAAGTGTTCCTTCATCCTCAAGCATTTTCCCTTTTATTTCCCTGTTACTGTCATATCAGACCTTGTGCTTAACCTTGCATTGACTGTACTTTGTATATGTTCATCACTATTCCTTTTACAATGCAATGACATTGCTGTCCTTTGTCTTGACATAAGGAAATTGTTCCCAAAAATTCAATATTGCCCTTTGGATTTTTCAAAAAACTATGACTGTGATTTTTTGAAGCTGACCCTAATGCTTATTGGCTTGCACTTTGAGCATGCTGCCCCTACAACTTTGGTGTCCATTTTCTATGCTTCACAACCCTTCTTCAAACTGTTGTCCACAACTTATGAGATTGTTTCTCTATTGATATAATTGTTGCACTTCTTCATTGACATTTTCTACTCTTTTTTATCAAACCTTCTACACTTTTTAGACTAAAATTTCTGCACCTTTTTTTATGACAGTCAAATGATATATTATTGAAGTCATTATTCTGCACTATATGAACTCATATTGCTGCTCATGATATCTCTCATTATTTCTGCTCATGAAGACTTGTTCTTGCTATGCATGATGATCATATTCATTGTTTTGATGCATGAAATCCTTTGCAACTTGAAGTTTGTTGAAATAGTCAAATAACCTTGTTGATTCATTTTTTTATTTGGTTGTCGTCCATCCTTAATGATGGATACCATTCAAACACATACTGTCATTTTGAGGAAGCACTTGATGATGTGGATGTTTTACCCCATAACATTATTGTATTTGGCTCTAACTCTGTCAACCATTTCCATTATTGGCATGACTGTCCTATCTTTTCATCTTTGAGACTCTCAAAATTGCCTCTAAATAATGAAACTTACAGGTATTTCATTGACAGTGAAAATAAAAACTAAAGGATTACCAAATACTAACCTACTCCTTGACCAAAGTGTCACCTATGAACATATCCTTGCATGCTCAGCTTGAATGCATTTTCATGCACATGAAAATCCATGCTACTCTATAGAAATGAATCTTGCATATCTTTGGATGCCATGCAAAACCATCGAATTTCTGTGCAAAAGGCCCAAACAGTTGGAAATTTTCAATAATAAGTGCTTTCACATGTAGTTCCTTCAAGTCTCACTTCCAACAAACCCTAGAACTCCCTGTCATGTGAAGTCTTTCTTGCAGATTTTCTTTCTTTCTCATGCAATTTTTAGTGCTCAAAATAGAGTTTCCTTTCTCACTTTGCATACAACTTATTCTTTTCATTAAGTTTGATGTGAAAATTCATGTCGAACTTTATTAGTACTTGCCATGCAATACTATTGCATTGAGTTTTGTTTTTACTAATTAACTAGTTATTAATAAGTTATCTTTCAACCAATCAAAAACAATATATAAAAATAAAATAAAATTCAATTCAATTTTATAAAGTCAACTTGTAAAATACTTAACTTTATAAATTATCAAAATTACTTCTTCTCAATATGATTGGCTAAAAACTTCTGTGTCTTATTGACGGATTTTAAGGAAAAAGAAACTGCACTATTATTTTGGCTAATTTTTTTGCCAAAATGATGGAAGGTGGGACCTACCACAAGTTACCAAAGGAATAGATGGCATTATCTATGCATTTAATGCCATGAATGGTGCGCACTAGGTGTGTTAAACAGTAACTAACGGTGAAATCCAATCCACTAGCCGACAATTAAACTCCACTTCTATTATCTCCTATTGCTCAATTTATTAGTATTTATTTTGGGCTACATTAATTTTTAAAATTTTAATATATAATTGTTTTTATATAATATAATTCATTTTTATTAGTATTATATTTTTATTATAAAATTTAAATTATATAAATATTATATTGTATATTTTATATTAACATAATTATTATATAAATTTAATATTTATAAAATTAGTTTTTATTATAATTTATTTTTTTATTTTGTTTGATATTTATAATATCTTTATAATATTTAAAATTTTAATATATAATTATTTTTATATAATATAATCGATTTTTAGTAATGTTATATCATATTATAATAATAATCAATTAGTTTTTGCATGCTTAATGTCGAATAAACAACCATCACTATTAAACAACTAAGTACTTGCCATGCAATACTATTGCAATGAGTTTTGTTACATCACTATTAAACAACTAAAACAAATAAAAATAATGCATTACTAAACAAAAAAAAATCAACAAAACAAAAGTCAAAACTAAAATATAATAATTAACAAAAATTACATTTAATTTTATTCACCTTATTTAAACTTACACATTTTATTTCAACTCTACAAACTTCTAATTACAATACTACAAAGGCAAGTACTGGCCACTACGTGGCACTTGTTCTTTTCCTTTTTGGCGTGGAACCTCAAGTTGAGGAATAGTCTTTATTAATACTTTTGAATAAAAGACAATCACTCCTTTTTTTCCCCTTTAACTTGGATAATTTTGTAAAAATATTTAATAATACCTTGAAACTTAAAGATCAAAGGCCTTCTTTACCTGTTTCTAACTTAAGGCCATTTAATTGATATCAATTAAATGAAACATTTAAAATAATATCAATTTTTTTATAAAAATTGGACTACAGTTACCAGGGATATAAAAGAAAAAAATAATATTTTCATATCCTGGTAACTAGATAGGTTTGTACTTTGTATTTTTGTGTGTGTTGAAGTTGGCATCCCATCAACTTGCACAAACAAATTGGCATCATTGTTGAGGATATATGATAAAAGAATATTTTCAAAACCTTGGCAATTGGATAGGTTTGTAGTTTACATTGTGTGTGTGTTGAAGTTGGCATCCCATCAACTTTTACCAACAAATTGTCATCATTATCACGAATGAAATTCTAGTTTTTATTTTGAAGACATGCAACTCTAAACAAGCAAGTTCTTTTTTTTGGTATATGAAGTTTTTGATACTAGAAAATATCTTTGTCTCTTCCAAGTGAAGAGTGGAAACCCTATTTTAGTCAACCCAAAAATCAACAAATAAATTAGTAGAATTTGTGATGGAGAGAAGAAGGCAGCCCATGTACTAGCAAGGAGAAAATGCACCTTCCACCAATGCATGAAGACATCCATCATTGGAAGCTCAAAATAATGGTAAGTCATTTAGACCTACCTATCTAATCTCAAAAGTTTTTTGTTCAAATAGAAATGATTCATGCATTGATTTTAGAATCAACACTTATATACTTATGAGGATTCAAGTAGCAACACAATTATAAAATATAGATAAATTTCTAGGTCTGATTATAAAGAAAGAAGTTATATGGTTGTTTGTAAAAGGGACAAGGACACATGTAATGCACATCATGATTACTAGTCTTCTCCTTCTCCCAGCACATCATATGAATATAATGATGAACTAGATGAATTTATAGATCAACTCAAAATGGAGACACAAAAACAAATGACATTTTTTGAGAAAAAAGAGGTTGAATTAAAAAGAATTCATATGCTTCTTGGTAGGATGAATGTGGATAAAAAACATAATGCACAAAATAGTGACATGGTTTATATAAATGTGGAAACATATGATACTAGTTAATATCTCC